>JAQZBX010096123.1:0-11832 GCA_029593785.1 Cabassous unicinctus
CAGGACAGGCCGGCTGTAGCCCCCGCTCAGACTCAAAGCTCAGGAACCGGTTACCTTAGAGGACGTGTGGACAAAGGCCTGTTTCATCACATAGATGTGAAACCTAGGTTCACGGTCTCAAATGTCTTTGTTACAAAGGATTTACACATCTGAACCTTGAAATCCAAATTTTTAAAATTTATTACCTTTCTATACAAATTGTGTACAATATGAGTTCATGATACTGTGTCTTAGGTTAAGAGTTTTTCTTTGTTTTAGGAGGCACCGGGGATTGAACTCGGGACCTTGTACATATGAAGCAGGCATTCAACCACTGAGCTATACCTGCTCCAAGGCAGTTTTTAAAAGTAGATTTCCTAGAACAAATTTTAGCAAAGAGACAGAGCTTATAGTTTTGGAGATGGGCTGTTATTTTGGTAGTCATTTAATAAAAGAAAACACAATGAGAACTTGAATAAAGTCCATATGCAATGTTTCATAAATAGCTTACCTACAGAATTTCCGAAGTTTTCTTATATCAACATTTAATTTGCAGGCATAAGTATGAATTTCTGCACAACAGGACGTCTCCAGATATAAAAGTAACAGTTTCTCCAAAGAAGATTGGTGTTCTGTTAGACTATGAAAATTCTAAATTGTCATTTTTCAATGTGGACATTTCTCAGCATCTCTACACATTCAGTTGCCAGCTTCACCAATTTGTACACCCCTGTTTTTCTCTAGAAAAGCCTGGGTGTCTAAAGATTCACAATGGCATTTCAGCGCCAAAGCATGTCACTTTCTATTAGACGGTTCTGAGACTCAGCTTCCTGTCTCTCTTCTGTACCAACTCCTCTCCCAGCCTCTCACACTGCAGCTGGCTGAACTTAACATTCAAGCACTCTGCACCCAGCACAATGTGTGCTCATGGTGTGCTCTAGCAGACTGGCGTGCTGGCACCCATCTCACGGGACCTGGAGTCTAACCCTGCAGTACTGCCTATTGTGTGATTCTAGGTTAGTATTACCAGTCCCAACCATAAGATGAGGAAGCAGACTAAATGAACAATTAAAATATGCATATATGTATATTTAAAAATGTTCTCAGCTACTGAAATATCAAGTGCAGAGTAGAAAGTAGGATACCACAATGAAGGCAGGTTTGAATTCATGGTTCTAATGGGCTTTATGGGGTACTTTATATAGTCTCCCACAAAATACTATTATTAATACTTGTCAGTCTGTGTCTTTCCTACTAACACACATAAAAAGTTCCAACCACAGGAGGTAAGTGAGCTGCCCACAAGTAATTCTCATTGGCTCCGTAATACATGGATAAAAACAACATAGTTTTAATACAATTTTATTTGGCCAAGAAAAAATTGTCTAAAATTGGCTTTGACATTTAAAATCCACTTAATTGAAATAAGGCAGATGACCATCCTCAAACCTCACAGCATAAAGAACCTCAGTTGTAAACATTTTTCTTAGTAAGTCCAGAATGGAACCAAACAAACCTGTTTTTGGTAAAATATTTAACATGAATAATCTGCTGAAACTAAATTTCAACAAGGGGCAGGATTACTTCAAGGCCATGTTCACCTGCAACCTGCTGATAAATCTGTTAAAAAAAACAAAATAGAAAATGACCACTGTAGCCACAAACTGTTGTTGATATGACTAAGAGTTCTTCCCAACTCCCTGATACTGGACAGTTAAAACAAAATATACCAAAACCTGTTCCTTTCTAAGCTTTACCTGTTTCACTTTATACCTCTTGAGCAAGTCATTAATTAACATAAGCTTCAGCTTCCCCATCTTAACAAACAAAGGGGAAAGAGAATATGTAAAACCACCACAGAATCTTGGTGTAAACTAACATGAGTTTAGTAATTCAAAACATTCAGAATTTTAAGACCCACTTATTAGATGGAATTAGAAGGGTGGTTAGAGATTTGGGATATAAAATGATATTGGTGTCTAATGAAAAATTGTCTTTTATTTGAAAAAGTATTTGTTTAATAACTAATTCCCTGCTGGTTCAAACAATGGTATGCACTCACTTGTATACTTCCAATAAAATGTTTCTGCAGCATTTGCCTGGTCATCAGTATAAAACAGCAACTGCATGGGCAGTGGGGCCTTTTTCTTAATACTTCTCACCCTCCCACATGCTGGGAGCTGCTTATAGCGTAATCCACTGTGATGTGGTACTCTGTAAACAAGCCTATGTTTTTGTCTGTCCAGAAAACTTCCTGGACTCTGTGAAGCCTGCACTGCAGGAAAGGGCCTCTCCTCTACTTCCCAAAACAATTTCCATAAGGTCTTGTCACTTCCCTGTCAAGTGGTAGAGTAAGATTGTCAGAGGTTCACTATGTCTTTCCCCACCCCTTCTCAGCTATGAACTTACAATTCCTATTATCTATAGTAAGACTAATGGAAAATGTATAATTGCTGTTGGTAGATATGTAGGTCTTGAATATATTTTGCAAACAAGACCTGTTCTATCTACCTTTTCCTATAGGAGGCTAAAAGCAGAGTCAGCTTGACTTCAAGAACTCCATTTCTTAGTCTCCAGAAGAACATGACCAAGCCTAGCTTTAAAACACTGTCCTCTAGCATGTCAAGATACTAAGTAAAGATAATTAATTCTATTACTTGCATAACTTCAAGCATGAAGAGAACTGAACCCTGATACATGCTTGCTTCACTGAAACCAATGGCTATCGAATCCAAACGAAAGATACGAATCCAAACGAAAGATACGAATGTGGGATTTGTAAAGAAGTCCCCTGAGCACACTAACTACTCTCAAGTTAGTCATTCTTTTGGGGGTTGGTTCTTATCAAGTGCATCATGACCTACTACTTTACTGCTTGTTTTCTGCTATCCCCAACCCCTGAAAAAATAATTTAAAAAAAAAACATCTCACTGACTGGCTTTTCTTAATCTTCCCAGACTTTGAGAGAATCAGGTTTTTCTGCTCTATTTCCACCTTACTTACATCCGGGTGGAATTAAACTATCATTTATTTGAATTGGTGCAAAGTAAGCAGCTTGCAGCTGATTCAAACTGCAGTCACTTGGACAGAGCCAACAAAAATGTTTCTGTAGTGTGTACTTGGATTCTAATCTTGCTGTTTCCCCATTTCTCATTCCTAAGTCTAAATATGGGGTCTCTTCTTTGAAAGGAGTTGAAGAGTTGCTCTTAAATTCAAACAAATGGACTGGAGACAGAAACATAATCCATTCACTAGGAAAGCACCCAACTTACAAAAGTTTTCCAGTTGTCCATTTTAACAAGGCAGGAGCATTAGTTTTTAGAGAGGGACTTATTGAGTGTATATATATTATCTCTTGATTAACCCATCCTATTATTCTGCCACCCAGAAAGATTCCTACCCTCCCACTTCCTTTCACAAATCCCAAACACCCATTAATTAAAGGGGAGAGGGACAGACAGAAAGAAAGAAAACACAAGCAGCACTATCAAAATACAAGGTCAGTGCTCTGGAGAAACGTATAAGTCACTTGGAATTATCTTTTGTATAATTTACAATTTATAAACCAGCCAGATTCCCAGGCACCCGTAGTGGACCTCCCCTTCCTTGTCCACCTAAAACCTGTAGAGCTCAAAAGTCACCTCTTGGAAGCACTGGCTAATTCCTCCCTCCCCCAGGCCGAGTTTAGTACCACATAACTCACCTCTTTTAGAATACTTGCAATGGCTGTACTACATTATTGGCTTGTACCTCAGACTCTACTTGATTTTAAGCGACTCAAAAGCAAGGATTGTGCCTTAGTAATCTCTGTTCTGAAAGAGAACATGCAAAGAATGGCCTTAGGAGCTAATGTACCTGAAAAGAGAAGACAGACACACCAGATTGTCTTCCAAATCAAAGGAGAAGCCTCTTCACTGGAAAGCAAAGCAGCTTTCAAATGTGTGTGTTAAAAAGAGACAAATGATTCTCAACCTTTCTTCTGCCCCAAAACACCTAAGGGTTTGAACACATAGTCCCCTTAGTAACAGTGCTCTATGGCAACTTCTAACTTGGGAAGACTGGGAGGGGGGGAAGGAGATGTATGTTTTCAAAATGATCTCACCCCCAGCACTGCAAGAGACCCTTGATACAATATTTATTATAGTTTTGGCTATTCCTAAGAGAGCCCAAACATCCACAACACATGTATTTTAAATGATGTAAATCACAAATTTGATTCACGTGTCCTGGAGGCTGGTGCGTGGAAGTTAGCCCCTTAGCTAGTTAGTTGTCTGAGTTCTGGAAGAAAAGGAAGGGAGGAGGCGGCTGTGACATGTTGCTGGTCACTGACTGGGGAGGTGAGCAAGAGTAAACTGGCCAAAGGAGTGAATGAAATAGAAACTGCCTGTGGTAGGTCCATGTCCAAATCCAAAGAATTGGTGAGGTCTTCTCTTCTTAGGCCTTGGTTCTTGAGGAGTTGGACTGAACCATCATCTCCATCCGTATATAAAGTAATAGGATAAAAACAAACTGGGCATCTGTTTGTGTTTTCTTCACCTGCAGTTATACAGCTCCTGGAAATACAAGACTGTGCTTATTGCATTTTTTAAGGTGATGCTCTGCTCATGTCACAATCACTTGCAACAGCAGTCATTTGTCTATATCATCTAAAACTTTTTTGAAAGAGTTGCATGAGCAGCTGTTCTCAAAGCATGGTCAGGGGAAATTGTGGGGGCCCGAGATCATTTCAGGGGGGTTAGTGAGGTCAACTATTTTCATTGTAATACTAAGGCATTATTTGCCTTTTTCATTTTCATTCCATGAATGTACAGCAGAGTTTAACCAGAAGCTATATGGCACGTGAGGATGTTTATCACTCTGACAACTAATGAATTATGTACTTATATACTCTAAGTTTTAATTTCATTTAAAAACATTTCTCAGTTGTCATTTCTAATACCATAAATATCAATATATATAACCCACATAAAATCTCTTAGAGTCCTCTATAATTAAGGGATCTTGAGAACAGAAAGGTTGAGAATTGCTTATATAGTATTTTCATGGCTCCCCAATGAGCATCTACTTGAACGAATTCCTCAGCAGTAAGCTTCTTACCATGTGGAACAGTTCTTCAGTATTTACTAATGTTATGGGGTTGTTTTCCAGACCTCTGTAGTGGCTTTGAGTTATGTACCCCAGAAAAATATGTTCCTCATCTTAATCCATTCCTGTGGGTGTGAACTCATTGTAAGTAGGACCTTTTGATGAGGTTACTTCGGTTAAGGTGTGGCCCAGGTGAATCAGGATAGGTCTTAATCCTACTACTGGAGGCTTTACAGAGAAGGCCAGAGGGAGAGAAGTCACGGGGAGCAGCCAGAAGCTGGATGTCAATGGAACCAGAAGAGAAAGGAGAAGCCGCTCCCATGTGCACTGCCATGTGATAGAAAAGCCAAGGAACCCCAAAGATTGCAGGCCAGCCAGGAAATACCAACCCTGGGAGGAAGCAAGCCCTTTAGCCTCTGAAACGGTGACCCAATATATTCCTGTTGTTAAGCCACACCAACGTATGCTACTTGTTTTAACAGCAGGGAGTCTAAAACAACCTCTTGGGCTCCCTTAATTTCTTCAGACATGTCCACTTTCCTACATTTTCACTTAAAAATAAAAGATGGTAGAGATAATGCACAATACATAAACAGCATGAGCACCAGATACAATATTATCTAAGAAGACAGTTGAGGATTGGATGCAGTGCACTCTACAGAATCTCACCTGGACATGCAGGCAACTTATGAGTTCCTTATAGCTGCTTTCTGATTCAGATAGTTTTCGGTAAACATTCCACAGGTTATTACAGCAAATATTCAGTGAGAGCTCAGATAATAAGTAGTTGGCTCTAAGTCTTTCAAGGAGAACACATATCTTGTTTAATAAATCCGAGGCCTTTCTGTGTAAAGGTATGAAATAGGTAATGAAAGTTCCATCTACACACTTTGTTACTACACATACATAGCTGAATGGGAAATGACAAAGCAACACGATAACGAACTCCATCCCTATAGTATCTAATATGTAGATGAATAACCCCTGGCGCATACTGACTTTGCCTTTGATGGAGTCATACTGCATCTAAGTGTACATCACCACCTTCTTCACACACCCCTCCAAAAAAAGACGGATTGTGTGGCAATCTGAAAAGACAATAGGGTGTAGTGGGAATAAGTCTGGGCTGGATATGTAGTGATTCGGCTCTGTTTATAACAAGCTGTGTAACTTTCAGCCTATCTCCTCTCACTACTCTTCATTTTAAGCTGAAACGAAGGGGATGACCTAAATGGCTTTGTTCCGCCCCTAATACCAAATGATTTTGCTGGCAGAGTCAGGAAGCTTAAAAATGACCAACTCTGTGTGCATCTGTTTTCATACTAATGCAACAGCTGCTACTGACTCCAGCAAGAGCCCCCGAATCCGAATGTCTGGGTCTGCGCAGGCCCTCATGTTATGGTGCATCCCTTACGAGATACAGGATAGCCCCAATAATGTGAAAATTGAATTTTTTCTCCTTAGTCTTTACCATGTGTGCGTGTCTATTTCTGCCTTCCACATCTATCTCCATCACAGCCCCCTACACTACCAAGCTCGCTTTTCAGACGAGGACGAGAAGGCTAAGGAATGAGGCCCAGGTCGCTGGTGGAGCTGACCCTGCGACAGATATACTGACCCTACTCCTGTTCCTGCGGCATCCCCAGAAACCGACACGCCAGCCTGCCTGCAGGAACCCCGCTGTCACCCGACCCGCCAGATGGCGGGAGAGCTGCCGAATCTACGCCACAGACACTGCCTGAACGCCGCCGCCGCTGCCGCCGCCGCTCGTCTCTTCTTCCGGCTGAAAAGCGCCCTTTCCGCTTTCCTCGGGCGAGGAGGAAGTCCCGCCCCAGCCGACGCAGCGACGTGACGTATGGTGGCGCGACAGGGCGTCGCGCGCTGTCTACGGCAGGGTCAGTGGCTGGACATGGTCTCTGTGGTGCGGTAGCCGCGGTGTCGGGAGGGGGTGTGGAGAAGACCTGGCGGGGGGGACACTTCTTGCAGGGTGGTGACTGCAGGGAGTCTGGAGGGGCCCGGGAGCTGTGAAGCGAGGCCTGGGAGAGCGGCGTGGAGGCTCGCGTCCCCTCCGGGCTTCCCTGCTCCCGCCGGCGTCCTCTCGGGAATTGAGCCTCACCTTCCCACAGCTGCCCTTGTTTCTCGCTTTGCTCCATCTACCCCTTGTTGTATTTAGTTCTGAATTGTCTTTTATCTCTGTTGCCCATATCCTGCTGTTAAAAATGGCTACTACTTATTGATGATTTGGCTGTACATCTCACAGCGGGAGGTTATAAACACCTTGTAATTCTAGACTATTTACTGCTGGAAGCCCAGCAGTTGGTTTACTATCGAAGGGATTGAGAACCTACCATGGACATCGCACTGTTAGAGCTAGGGAAATAAATCAGAAATGAAAATTGTTACCAAAGAGTTTAAGAAGTAGGGAAGCCAAGATCTGACGATAAGTAGCTGTAGTACAAGATAACGAATTGCATTCGAACGTAGTTCGGTTAGATCTGGGAAGGTTTCACGGACATTTGGGACATTCTTTGAAAGATGGGTAGGATTTGTATACAACATCATAGAGACAGAATTCTGAGGAAAACAAATACCAAAAGCGGACAAGGAAGCACTGGTTGAACTGCAAAATAAATTAGGTTAAAGCAGGAAGAACTTGAATGCAGGCCAAAGAGTTTAGATCCTATATTAAATGAGCCAAACTTACTTTGCGTTATTCATTTCAGCTTTAGCCTTAAATCTTATTGAGCATATCATTTTCACCCCATTGTCTGCTCATGCTTTCTCCTCTGCCCCATGCTGCTATCAAGCTGCACAATTTTCACTTGTCCATTTTTCTGCCATGGAAATTGTACTATAGCATGGAGGGATGAGGTGTTCAACTCATAACCTTAGTATCCCCCAAATACCAAAACCTGACAGAGCACAAGAAAAGCAAGCACAGACCAAACTCACATAAATACAAAGCTCTAAAATAAAACGACAAATCCTGTGCTCTTATCTGCAACAATAAAGGATTTAATCCCAGAAATGATTTAACATTAGAAAATCTGATAAAATAATTCATTATGCTAATTTTGAGGTTAAAAACTATGTGATCGTCTCAACTGCAAAAGATTTTTGAAAAAATTTAATATCTACTTTGATTTTAAAGAAAAATCTCTTAGCAAAATGGGAATAGATAAATAGCAACCTGATAAAGGGCACTTACCAGAAATTGACAGAAAAAACCCAAACACCATGCTTTGGTAAAACATTAGTGGCATTCCCATTAAAGCCAAGAAAAAGCAATGCCCACTTTCACTGCCAATATTCCACAATGTGCTAAATTTTCTAGCTAATGTAACAACACAAGAAAAAGACAAAAACAGGCAAGGTAGAAGTGAAAATATTTGAAAACGATGTGATTTTTTTCTTAGAAAATGAGAGAATGAAATGACAAACTATTAGAACTAATAAGTTGACTCAACAAGGTGGCTAAATATATTAACATATAAAAACATCTATATAACAGTAATAACTGAAAAAAAGAACCCCATCCAAAAGTACCAATATGAAATATCTATGATACATTGAACAAAGGATGTACAAGACTTATACAGGAAAATGTAAAATATTATTGAAAGGCATTAAAGACTTAAAGATTGATTTTCCAAGATGGGAAAATTCGGCATTTTAAAGATAACAGTTTATCCCAAATTAATGTTTTCATAGTATCAATTAAAATGGTGATAAGCTCTTTCTAAACACCTACTCAAAGTATATTATTCTTTTAATACACTATTGGCTTCTATATCAATTAGAATGTATCTTATGAGAGGTTGATATATAGGAGTTGTTTTGTGTATTAATCAGGTGTTGGTATTTAATTCATTCTATATGCCTTAAATTAGGGAGCATTTCATATTTTTCTATGGTCTGAAATAATTTAGTTTTAGAATTATCTGCTCTTTGAAGGCTGGATAGAGAAGTCAATTGTGAAACTATCTTATTATATGATGCTGTAATATATGATGGTCTTTAAACCATGTGTCCACTCTCTTCTATAATAATTGGACTATTCAACTTTTTTGCTTTTTTCTGGGACCAATTAAGATCATTTATATTTTGCTTGAAAGTCATTCATTTCCAGTAGGTTTTTCAAATTAGTTGCATGTATTGCATGTAGAATGTTCTTTAGTCTTCTGCATATGTGGTTATTTTCTCATTCCTAATGTTACATATTTTTGCCTTCTTTTTTCCTGTATCTGGCTGACAAGGGATTTTTCTTTTTTGTTGATCTCTTCAAAAAACCAGCTTTGGAGTTTATTTAAGCTTTTTACTATTGTCTTCTATTTATCCAATTTTAGTTTTTGCAATAGTTCTTCTTCCTACTCTTTTTTTTAGATGTACCCGGGCCGGCGATTGAACCCAGGACCTCGTATGCGGGAAGCCGGCACTCAACCGTTGAGCCATATCAGGTCCCCTGAGTTGGTTTTCTCATTTGTTTGCTTGTTTGTTTTTGTTTTTAGGAGGCACTGGAGACCGAACCTGGGACCCCCCATGTGGGACGCAGGCTCTCAACCACTTGAGCCACATCCACTCCCCTTCCTACTCTCTTTTGATTTAGTTGTTCATTTCTAATTTTTAAATATAAATACTAAGATCCCTATTTTTTCTAAGTTCTTTTCATTTTTATTCTCTGAAACAGCTTTTTATTACACAGCAATGCAGAATTGCAACACAATTTTCTAATGTTTGCAAATTAGTTCACAAAAGGGATGGAAAATGTTTGCAGTATGACTATTAAATATTCATGCAACTAAAGTCATTTATTGAATCTTGCTTGCACCAATACAAACATAAGATTATTATTCCATGATTAAGTGGCCCAAATCTAAAACCACAAGCTGTATTAGTGGATCTCTCTTCCTATTATAACTAACATTTTAGCATTATTTCTGATAGATTCCTTTACCAAATGAAATCCGCAACTGAATTTTTAAAACCTGTTTAATAAAAGGATGCCCAAAACTCTGCAAACCAAGAAGTTGGATTTATAGAAAATTCAAGAATTGGTGAGATAAAAAATTCTGAGAACAGTACTCTCATTTATTCATGATTCGGATACTAATATACTCTTAGGGATTTTTGCAAGCTTGATTTGGGCACCATAAGTAAATCTTAAGAGACCAAACTCTTCGTAATTGTTCCCTTCCAGATGTGGCTTACGTAAGATTAGTCAGACTTGGGAGCGGATGTGGCTCAAGCAGTTGAGCACCTGACTCCCACATGGGGGTTCCCGGTGCCTCCTGAAAAAAAAAACAACAAGCAAATCAAATGATAAAACCAACTTGGGGAAGCCGATGTGGCTCAGTGGTTGAGTTCAATCCCCTGGCCCCCAGTACCTCAAAAACAAAAACAAAAAAAAAGATTAGTCAGACTTAATCCACTTTTATATATATCCCCCGGAGACCTAGTCTATGCCATGGATGACACAAATCTTGTGCTCACTTCGGCAGCACATATACTAAAATTGGAACACTACAGAGAAGATTAGCATGACATAACTCTGGAGTGAAAACATTTGGAGTTGGTTTGTTTATCAAGTACTTTTCCCATTCTGTTTCTATGTTTCCAGAGTTTCTATTTTAAACACACACACACAACCAAAGCTCATCTTTTCTGATAACTAGTGGGTCATTTTGTGCTGAAGGGAATTTTGAACAAATCTTCCCAATATGAAATTTCACAGTTTCAAAGAACAATTGTCATTTTTGTAGCCTCTGTTTTCAGTTTATCAAAGAGTCCTATCTTGTTACTGAATATAACAAATGAAAGGCCATAGCTGAGAAACTGTTTTATTTTGCTTGTTTCAACAATGAATTCAGGTTAGTTTCATAAATGGTTAATTATTAAAATTACTTGTACAAATGTGGAACCAACTGATTTTTCCATAGGGGAAGGGAAATGGGAGGAAGAGGCAAGTGGAAAAGAGGCACAAGATGGTGGGCAGGTTACATAAAGCTGCACAGGAATCCAGTACATGATTTTGGTCACTGTTTACAACATGGTGGCTATTTTCTTGTATTATCTTTTACTAAACCTATAAATCAAAGAAAATTTGATGAAACATTCATTTTCAAGTTCCATAAATATATGCAATTCCATTTGTAAAGTCTCTACAATACATTTGCAGGGTTTCATAGACTAAGGTAATACACAAACTCATAGAAGTTCCAAGTTATGCTTTTAGTGCTCCTAATTTTGCCTAGATCTGCCATTATCTTCATAAATATTTAATGAAGTCACAAAGATACAAAAAAATTGAATACCGGAATCTGTCTAAATTTTTTTTTTTAAATCAGCAATTTTATGAAACAGAATGGATATCAAACCCTTGCTTTCTTTTGCTTTTTGTGTTAATTTGTAAAACACTAGAAGCTGACATGAGGTGTTCTATATATATTGTCCAAGAACTTGGTTTTCTGATTTTAGCTTCAGATTTTCTTCCTTAACTGCATTTACTCTTGCTGAGAGATCTTCAAGTGTGTGTTGGAGTTTCGACACTTGATTTAGTAAGTCGTGTTTTTCCTCCAGTTCCATCTGATTTTCAGCATCAACAGCATCCAAGTCGGCATTAATCATCTTGGATAGCAAACTTTTGGGCCTCAACTGGGAAAGGGAGGTGTCAGGAGGACACCTCAGGCTGAGGTACTTGGACCAAAAGACATCAGCAGCTCCCTCCTTTATTTTTAATCTTTAGTGATGAAGACTTTTTTTTTTTTTTTT
>JAQZBX010096124.1:0-11841 GCA_029593785.1 Cabassous unicinctus
ATAATGATTGATTCTATTCTTTAAAAAACAATCTCAAACATATCCACAATTAGAAATTGGGAGCATAAAATGAAAAAAAAATCTAATTTTCTAAAGAATTCAAGTTTTCATAGATCAAACACAAAAGCAATCTCTTTTATTTTTTGTTTAATTCTTAGATTTTGCAATAGTCTCAGAGTCAATGTAGAGTGTAGTGAAGTCAGTTTTCTGAATTGCACTTTGAGATATTGTGGTTGATGTTTAATAACTTGAATACCTAAGAGATATACAGGCATAAGAAGGCCTATAGAAGACTCATCACCAATACCTGGCCCAGTTCATGGCTAATTTGTAGTAAATGCATGTTAAGTGAATGATGACTGACAGACTAAAGATTGACTGACTATGAAAGCATACTCGTACACTGAACCAAGGATTATTGTGAAGAGCCAAGGATTATTGTGAAGCTCCATAGCTTTTGACAAATATAAACTTTGCAATGAGAGCAGATAAAGATAGAAGCGTTAAGCACATGCCCTCCTACTAGTCTACAAGGGAACAGCAAGGCTCAACAGATTTGAAATATATCTGAGACTTCCTGCTTGGGTCTTCCTATCTATAACAGAATAAGTGGCCTCCCATGACCTCAAAGGGCATGTCCCATCCATAGATAGTCTCCACTTGAAAGTCCTGGATTGGGAATCAGTAGCTCTCTGCATGGCTCCATGGAGAAACCCACAGAAGGTTTGCAATACTTCCTCCTCTGCCATTCCTAGAGATGCACCTTAGCAGTAAAAGTAAACCTCAGCCCTCAAAAACAAACCTTTTCCAACAGCCACATGTGGCAATGAAAATTTCCCAACAGCTGTCCCAAACTTTGAATTCTTTCCTTGCTACATATTTTACTTCCAATTCATGAGCAAAACCATTGAATTTTCTTCCAAAATATACCTTGAATCCATCCACAGTTTTCTATCACTGTGTTTCAAGCCAACAGTGGTCTTGGCTGGATTTCTGCAATAGCCTCCTCACTTGCCCACTTGCCTCCCTGCATTCAATCTTACCTTTCTAGTCCATTTTTAAAATTTATTTATTTTTAATTGTGTTAAAATATACATAACACAAAAGTCATTTTAACCATTTTAAGTGGATAATCCTTTGATAGTAAGTACATTGACAATACTGTATAACTTTCACCACTATTTCCAGACTATTTTCACCATCCTAAACCAAAACCCATACTCATTTAGAAATAACTCCCCGTGGCCCTCTCCACCACCTCCTTGTAACAGTTATTCTGCTTTTGCTCCCTAAATATTGCTTATTCTAAGTATTTCATATCAGAGAAATCATATAATATTTGCCCTTTTGTGTCTGGGTTATTTCACTCAACATAATGTCTTCAAGGTTCATCCACGTTGCATCATGTACCAGCACTTCATTTCCTTTTATGGCTGAATAATATTCCATTGTATGGGCAGATCACATTTTGTTTATCCATTCATTGGTTAGTGGACACTTGGGTTGCTTCCACTTTTCAGCTATTGTGAGTAATACTGTGATGAACATTGATGGACAAATTTCTGTCCAGTCCCCATTTTTAATTCCTTTGGGTATGTACCTAGGAATAGAATTGCCAGGTCATATGATAATTCCATGTATAATTTTCTGAGGAATTGCCAAATGATTTTCCACAGTGGCTGTACCATTTTACATTCCCCAAAAGGTGTGATGGTTCCTATTTCTCCACATCCTCACCAGTACTTGCTATTTTCACTTAAAAATATATAGCCATCCCACTGGGTGGGAAGTGGTATCTCACTGTAAATTTAATTTTCATTTCTGTGATTCCTAATGATGTTGAGCATATTTTCATATACTTATTGGCCATTTAGAGATCATCTTTGGAGAAATGTCTATTCAAATCCTTGTTCTATTTTTTAATTGGGTTGTTTGTCTTTTTGTTGTTGAGTTATAAGAGTTATATATATATTCTGGATATTAAACCCTTATGAGATATATGGTTTCCTCATATTTCTCCCATTCTGCAGGTTGTCTTTTCACTTTCTTGCTAATGTTCTTGGATGCACAAAAGTGGGATTTTTTTTTCTTTTTTCTGCTTTTGGTGAAGTCCCACTAAATCTTTTTTTCTTTTCTTGCTAGTGCTTTTTATGTAAAATCTAAAAATCCATTGCCTACTATAAGGTCCTCAGTAGTATGCTATGCTTATAGGCCTTTCTGGTTTCCCATTACACTGAGAATAAAACACAAACATGTTATCCGGAGCTACGAGTCCCTGCACTCTTTGTTCCCTGTGTACCTCTCTAATTTCATTTTCTAGCAGATGTCTTTTTTATCACACTCCAGATGTGACAGTTTCCAATTTGTTCCTTGGACATGTTAAGTGTTTCAAACTGACTTAAGTTGATTTACCTAACAGACCCTTTTTGGTACAAAGCAATTGCAAAATAAGTCTAAACTGAGTCAGGATGCTCTATATCCTCAATACCAGGTTATAATAAAGCAAAGTCTTTCACGTAATTTAGCAAAACTCACAAATGCTTATTAGACAAACTTGTTTGTATTAGTAAGCAGGCATAAAGTGCTTTCTACAGCCTGTTCTGAAAGTACAACAAAGTTTTGCTCTTGTAGGTGCTCTGAAGGCCAACTTGCAGGGGGTAGAAAATAATTCCAGAGGCAGAATTATTTTATCTTTATAGTTGGGTCAGGTAACTACATATCCTCCAAAACCCTTAACTGGACAGAAAACCATTTATGGCTCAAGCTCTGGGTGCCATCTTTAACCTAAGCATGAAAGCCTCACTAGATTATCAAACAGTATTAATACAAATGTGGCCAGTATCTCAAAAATATATAGGTCAATCCACGTAGTTTGAACACCTTTACTTTTACCAATGAAGGCCCATTTCTATCATTTATAGTGCCAATTATCAAGACATTCGTTCTCCAATAAAAACCATTTGCTGATATTAACTATGAAAAAAGATGACTTGGTAGCTATCTCTCCAGGGTGGTGTTTCTATCCTGGCAGATGACATCTAGAGTAGGGGTTCTTGATTGAGACAAGTGGTTTCCTCCCCCTTTTCCTGGATTGAAACTTAAGCAACTGTAATGTACATAGCATCTATCATATTGTCTATGCTGAGGTAGTTTCGAGTAAATTAAAGACATTTTAACACTTAGGTCAATTCAGGACTGTTGGGTTTGCTGTTGACTCTAGCTTCCTAAGGCTTTTCGTGTGTCTGACTCTTCCTCACTTCTTCCATGTTAAGCCCAAATTTCACCCAGTCAAAGGGGTTTTCCCTGACCATGCTTCCCAAAGAAAAAAATAATAGTAACAACAATAACCACCACCACAATTGTTAATGATTTTGAGCATTTCTGTGTGAGAAGTACTGGTTTAAGCACTGCATATTTATTAGCTCATTTAATCCTCACAACACGCCTATAAAGTGGAATAGTTATCCTCATTTTACGATGAGGAAACTGAGGCACAGGATCTTGCCAAAGTAACATGATGGGAAAATGGCAGAGCTGGGATTTGACTCCATTGAGTCCTGGTCCAGAGCTCACCCACATCACAGCCAAGCAACACTGACTGACCTTGTCCTTCTTGCTAACATAATCTATAAATATTTTTATTTACCTGTTTAATTGTTCTTTCCCATCTTCTCTCACTAGAATGTAGATCTCTTGACGGCAGGAAGCATGCCTTTCTTGTTCACCACTCTATCATGGTACATAATTCTGTCCTGGCCACTGTTTGTACTCAGTAAATATTTTTTGCCAAAATGAATGACTGTGGTGATTACTAGGGGCTGAAGGAAGGAGAAAATGTAGAGCAACTGCTTAATGTGTATGAGGTTTCCTTTTGGGGTGATGAATATATTTTGGAACTAGATAGAAGTGGTTGCACAACATTTTGAATGTACTAACTGCTACAGAATTGTTAAACCAGTTAATTTTACATTATGTGAATTGTTAAATGGTTAATTTTACGTTATATGAATTTCACCTCAATAAAATAATGCAAACTATGAAAAACAAATGAGAGTGCAGCATTGCTAATTTAGCTCTCTCATTGTCCCATATCACTTTACATTCAACAGAGAAGCCATGAAAGCTGGAATTGCTGAGTTTCTTTGACTTCCTCCGCCTGTGTCTTGCATCTGGCATTATATGAATTCCAGGATGGATTTACTAGGGCCTAGTTGACAACTGTTTTAACAGTGCCTAAGGCTGACAAGGTTATGTAGAAAGAACTGCTCACCTTCAATCTATTCTTCATACCATTGCCAGAGTGATATTTCTTAAATCAAGTCCACTTAACACCCACCCTGACCTCTGCATCTGCAGCATTTTAAAGATAGTGTCCAAACTTCTTAGCATGGCTTCTAAGATTCTTCATGAACTTGCCCCTGCCTAACCTAACTTATTACAACCACACTTGCATATTCACCCCACCTCTCATGCTTTAATCATTTTGAATTTCTTGTTCATGGAAGGGAAAGTGTCAGACACTTTTATAGGCTCTACCTTCTGACTGTTTTTATCTTCTGCTCTTCTTTGACTATCTAATGCCAACTTGTCTTTCAAGTATCGTTTCTTCAGAAGGCTGTTCTTGATTCTCTTCCAGTCTGATTCAGTCTGATATTACCCAGTATGTACTTTCTTTTTATCATAGTGCATATCATATTATTCTATAATTAATCATATAGTTGGCTGTATTCTTCACTAGACTATGAGTTTCTTGAGATAAGATCTGTGTTGTTTTAGCACAGTCCTCCTTCCATAGTAGGTGTTCTGGATATATTTTTAAATAAAACCGTAGTGGGAAAAAAAAGAAGCTCTGATCCCAAAGCATCCTTAGCCTTAATAATAATCTATGGCAAACTGCCCTTCAGGGTAGCAGTATGCAGTTACTGGAAGCATTTTACATCTTTTGTAGATAGGGCCAAATTCATTCCCTGGGGATGTCAATATGGCAGCCTCCACCAGCCTGAAAAGTCTGGCACGGAAAACACATAAAGTCTGGAAGCTGTTTATGAGCCTGAGAAGGTGAGTCAATAGACTCTGTTCCAAGTTGGCAAGAAGGGATATAGTCCTAAACATCTAAAGCTCCATAATTCACATTGAGCTTCTCATTAATTTAAATGTTAATGTAAATTTAAAACATGTATTGATTTGGGACTATTTTTGTACGAACACTGCATAACTGAGTTCTCTAACACCAGACGCTAAATGGACATACCGTCTCATCAATTTATCATTAAGGAAAAAATATAAACCTTGCCCTTTGGTTTTTTGGTTTTGTTTTCTTTTTTTTTGCTTTCAGTCATAGAAAAGTATTTGTTTTGTTACATATAATTTAAAACCTGAAGAGGCTGAGCTATGAGAAGCTCTTTCTTTGAGAACAATTGATTTGGACAGTCCAGAGACAAAAGATCATTAACCGAATCTATTCTTTTAGAGCATTGAACATCTAATTTTAAATATGTGCAGCGATTAGTGCCTTTCCCATTTCACTTATGAGAAAACTAAAATCCCATGACCATGCTGGTTACTTCAGTCTATTTTGTTAGTTCTTTAGCCAGATCTCCTTTCATTGGGGCATATATTTCCTTATTTAAAAAGAAAACAATTTACAAAGGATATCCTGTTAGATGAAGCTCACATAAAAGAAACTACAATGATGATGATGGCACTAATAATACCTGTAAATTTTTGCATGCTTACTCTGTGTGAGACCCTGTGCTTTCTAAAAGTTGCCAAAGAAATTTATACGAGTTACCTATTCAATCTTCAAAGCAGCCTCCGGAGGGGCTTTTCTCATTACCCTGTTTTATAGATTAGGAAACTGGCCTTTGGACAGATTAAGTCACTTTCCTCAAGGCTGTCGCTGAACACGGGTTGCTCTGACTTCAAGGTCTCTCATAACCACTCTGCTCTCTGGTTCTTATGCTTCACAATGCCACCTTTACATGCAAGCCTAGAGTAGAAAATTTCACTTTTAAGCCATGTGTATAAAAATACAACTGAAGATTAAAAGCTGTTATTGAGAAGCTGGATGTGTGGATAATTTTCGGAAACCTTGTTTCCAGTTCAGGAACACCTTTTATTTCCTTCACCTGCACCATGTGGAATCTGAGCTCATTGATTAGTGAGGCATCTCCCAGCCCTACATTCTATAAATCTACACAATAAAAGGATTCACTTTGTTCTGATCTACCAACCCTCTGCCTGGTTCTTCTCTCCACAACCACGCGCCTCAGTTGACGCCAATGGCAGTGCAGGCAGCCTCACCCAGTTCAAGTCTCCGTACTAAGCAAGATGTCTCTGAAGGAAGAATCCTGCTATCAAAAATTTTTCTTTGAAACATGCTAAATACCAGGCAGGAAACTCAGATTTAGAGATGGAAAAACATCATTTTATTCCCCTGAATTTAGAAATGAAACACAAAAATCAGAGTGTCAGAGAGAAATAAGGCAAGGCCTTCATATAACAAAGGGTGAATATGAACTGATGCATTCAGAGACTGAGATATATAGGCCTTTTGCGATTGAATATCTCCTAGCTTAGGTGCATCCAAAAAGCTTCACCGTGACAGAGAATATAGCATAGTATGAAGGACTGTGGGCCTTGTGGTCAAACAAACCTGCCACTTCTGCCAATCAGTATCTCTTTCTGGGAAAAATGATTAAACCTCTAATTTTTTCACCCAAAAAATGGAAATCATAGTTCAAAATTATCATAGGATAATTATGAGGCTTAATTTGTGAAAATTGAAGAGAGTTTAACCTAGTGTCAGAAACACAATAAATGCTTAAATTAATCTCCATTATTCTAACTATAAGAACAACAAAAATATGACTGGTAGCTTTAAATTTCCCATTGCATGTAGTTATTTCAGCTATCACTCAATTCTCAATTTTTGGAGGCGTTGTTTTTGTAAGATGGAAACATATGAAGCAACAGTTAGATATGAATATTCCCCCCAGAAATATGTTTTTCCTTGGAAGATAGCTGAGGCAAAAAGTCATGATACCATGCCAAATTCTGTAAGCTATCTCACAAGTTGCCTATGGTTTCTCCAGTTCTGACAGATTCCAAATTCTTCCAAATTAAGGCTAGATAGATGAGCAACTGGGCCAAAACAGGTTATGACTCCAATGGATTAGAAATCACATTTTACTAAGTTCCAGAGGTTTTTCAAATCAATAGGTAAACCGCAAATTAATTGGTTACAGTCACATCAAAATCATTTACCTACAAGTAATTAATTGCCCAGCACAGAAAGAGGCCAAAAATTGAGTATATACAATAAATTTATAAAATTTCAGGTTTTATCCAAACTCGAGAGAGAGTTGCTACCACAAATTCTTCCTGATCATTCTACCTACATCAAGCTATGGTCTTAGAAGGAACATTTTCACAGAATCTGAAAGATTGAAGAAAACTTAGAGGCAATTTTATACAAAGCCCTTTGTTTTATATGTGGAAGACTTAAGACTCTGAGTGATTCACACACTTGTCCATTATTGCCTGGCTAATTATGATAGGATCATAAATTGAATCTAATTCTATTTCTCAATTCAATGCCTGCATTTATGCATTTTCTTCATTGCTATATGAAACTGAGAAATCTGCAAATTGGTGTATATTTTCTAAATTTTAATATCTCTTTGGCCATTAGGGTTGAGGTCATTACCTGATAATTATCTATAATTCTGAGCTCATGGCCAGAGGTATGAGCTAAGATCAAGGAAGTCTTTCAAATTTATACACAAAAGCTATTTATGGATAAAAAGCTTCTCCAATAGAGTTCTCATGACACCTTTCAGTACTATGTCAATGCAATGAGCACTGACAAAGAAATGAAAGAGAGCCAATCTAAGCATGGTAAACTAAAGCAAATATATATTTTATTAGAAAAATGAATATTCTGTCATTTCAAATTATTAAATTCTATTAAGGAGGTGTTAAAGGTAGGAAAGTCTGACCCTAATTTTGTTCTCATTTGTATAGCATGATTTCAAAATACGATATTTGTGTTGTCTTCATCCAGGAGTGAAGAAACATCATCTGCAGAAGTCCAGAGCACTTCTTTAACATCTCTGGGTTTTCTCAGGAAGATCATCACCTGTTGGAGGAATTCAAATAAGGTAAGTCCCACATACCACTAATCTGCTCTCTTGAGGCATCCCTTCTTGCTCTCCAAGTTTGGAACAATGTGAGATCCAATAAGTCAAATCAAATTAATAAATCAATCAATAGTTATATATCACTTATTAATGTTACAGTTACTATCTGAGAATTTTGTTTCCATGTGTGGCAAAAATAGGCTTCCTAATATTTAACCCCAGCAACAGATGGATTTACAGTCACAGGAAATGCCACGCTATTGTGTCCTGCCCTATAAAATTTCCATTGTGGCACAGCAGACCCGAATACATCCTCCTATAAGCAACTAAAGATGAAGGAGGATTCAATGGGTTAGACTATAAATGCAAATTCTTGCTCCTAAATTCACCAATCAAAGAAGCAACTCTACTGACTAAGAAGAGGAGATAGTGAATGGGAAAAGAGAGGCCAGGAGGTTTACTATAATGGAGCTTCCTTCACATGGAAAAAAATATAAATGGAGAGTAAATATTCACTAAGACACCTGAAGCATGGGAGAGACCTTCCAGCGAAAGGAAGTGCTCTTTGGAGCTTGCATCAGGATTCTCTTTATCTAGAAGCACACTGAAATAATTACTCAAAGTTGAAGAAGGCAGCCACAGCACTGATATTCTCTTACTTTAAGAAGTAAGCAAGAGTCTAGACAGAACTTTAAACAACTGCCTGTTAGAAGTCATGTATTTTCAGGATCACAATGGATATGTTGTCTGTATTGTCATAGAGTAGATGGCTCTTTGGTAGACCCTTAGTATTTGTGATTTTAACCATTAAAAATAACACGAATTTTTACTACTTTGAGGCATATTATTAAATTATTCAGCAAAAAGGGTTTGGAGGGAAGAGTTTATTTAGTAGGAAGTGAACTTAGCTAAATCCTCAGTATACTTGTTTCAATGGGATTTTGTAATTCTCGTTTCATAAACAACTATGTTACTTGGGTTTATTAGGTGGTAAAAACAAAACCCAGGAAAAGGAATTTATTGAAAGGATACAAAAAGCTCATAGGATTAAAGAAAAGCTAAAAAAAAAATTGGTACAGGACTAAGAACCACATGTCTGTAGAAGCTGTTGGTTTCAGCTTGATATCACTTGATATTCTTAACTGGGTGCTGCCTCTAGTATGAATAAGCCCTGCTTCTTTTACATTTGTGTTTCTGCATCTGGAATTAAAAGTCATGCAAAAAAAAAAGTTGGTTGTTTTTGGTTATTTTATTTGGCCAAATTTTGGTGACTTTCCCTCTTCTTACTGGAATAGCAAAAGGAAAAATCTAAAAGACTGCATCATTTTGGCTTCCATAGTGGACAATCAGGCATCTGGATTTAGCTCTCCCCTAAAGAATTCATATCATGCCGAAGATTTAACCATCAAAAAGGATATAGGGACTACCACCAGGAAGGATCTATATTTATTATTATCTATAAGATATTTAAAAGAGGAGCCTGGTTTCTCCCATCTATCCTATTCAGGTATGGAATAAGAACACTTAGGTTAAAGCAGTATAGTGTTGTGATCTTGGACATGAAACCATGCTTGGACTAAGAAAACCAAGAAAGAGGAAAGGAAGGGATAATGTAGTCCTTGAGAAGGGAATCATATGCAAGGTCATGTAGAAAAAACTGAAGACATTTTAATGCCAAGATAGAAAATATAGAAGAGTTTTGGAATCAGGAAGTATGACTACAAATACATGCATCGAGGAACTTGCTGGCATGTCTAATGTTGACAAGGAGATAGAAATCTAGAAAAGAAGTAAGACAGATATGTAACCTGTTGGCTTCTCTAGAATTTGGGGCCATGGCTTTTTTCTGCCAGGATGCTAGACTAGATACCTAGTACAACTAGATCCTGGGGAAAGTACAACCATCAAATAAAGGGAAATCTCCTAGTCCCAGAAAGCGAAGGAAAAAATGGGCTGAATAGCAAGGAAGGAGAAAGACTAGGACTGCCTTGGAGGAGTGGAATCTAAAAATCCTTTATGAAGCAAAGACCTTTGAAGAGGGGGAAAGTGGTTCTAGGGCAGTAGGGCTTCCTGTTCTAGGAAGAAACAAATGTAAATCCTAATTTCGGAGGCTAATTTAAGATCTCGTTCCTTTGGATTAAGTTAACCAAACATATACTCATTGTTGATATTCAGTATATGCTTGCTGAACGAATGAGTAGTTAGATTATTTATGAATGTATAAAACTATGTTCCAAAATATACATTTGCCATCCGTTTTGGAATGAGTCATGCCCTCATATGACCAAGTCTTAATAACAGTATTCTTTTTGCATATTAGGTAACCAAAATGAAAACAAATAAATAAAAACAAAAATCCTTGTGTAACTTAAAAGAAAGCTACATCCATCCCCAATTGCTCTATCATAAAGAATTTATCTCAGAAGTTCAAGATTATCTGGTACCTCAGCACCAATAAATCACAACATAATTAAATCAGATCATAGTGGGAACATTCTAACTTTAATTTTCTCTTGAGATTTATGAAATTCCTAATCATAGTTAGAATCAGTTAGTAAAATGAGAGCATTGAAGGTTTTATAGGAATGTTTGGATATTCAGGGAATTTTTACAAAATCCTTTTGTAAAAAAATTATAATTTAAGGCAGAACAGAAAATGCAACCAATCATATGACTATCACAGCTCTTGCCCTTCTGTTATGTAAAAGCACTGGCATGCAGATTTATATCCCATTTGGATTGTTATCATAATAGGAATTGGTCCTATCAGTACTGAAGTTTGTTTCTGACTTATCTTGCTAATAGAAGGGTTGAGAATTATCATCTTTTGAAAGGTTGTTAAATGGACAGAGCAACAGATTGGAATAAGTCATGGTCCAAATAATCTGGTCAGGTTCCTGACTCATATACATATGTAGACATCTACATGTGTAAGTTGCAGTGACTGCATCTTTATGAGTGACATTTTTACTTAGGAACAAATAGAGTTCCATGTATTTCTGGAAACATATCTATAAATTAGATCCCCCAATGTCTGAAATGAGAATAATTTCAAGTGAAACAACATTATTGCCCCAATGTAAAAAGAACTAAAAGGATATTTGCTATTATCACATCCAAGGGAATTTTTTATAAAAAAATATATAGCTTTTTCCCACTCAGAATGTCTCTGAAATGTGGCTGTATTGGTAGTGACTGAAATAGTTATTAGATCTGATTCATTGAGTTCTTGGTAATAGAACAAACATGCCCACATTCCCATGACTCAGGCCCTGTTTAACAAATCTTTACACCATAAATCTGATGTAGCCTTACTCAGGGAGATTTCAAGCCCTATGGGATGCCTATTCCTTGTTCTTTAAATTAAAAAGTGAATTTAAACACTTAAATTCACTGGGCAGTGGGAAGAGTATGGAGAAAGAGCACTTTCATAAACTGCTGTTGAGAGTGTAACTTGGTGTAACTTTTCTGGAAAGCAGTATGACAGATATGTCAAAAGACTTTAAAATGTGTCAGCCCTGACCTAACAATTCTCTTTCTAAGATTTATCCTAAAGAAATCAGTGGGCAAAGGATGAAGATATATGCATAAGCATGATCACTGGAGCACTCCAAACAGTTGCAATATATTAGAAAAAGCCTAAGTACCTACCAATAAAAGATTTGTTATAATATTTTTATTGATATAATAAAATACTATA
>JAQZBX010096125.1:0-11957 GCA_029593785.1 Cabassous unicinctus
CTGATTGGATAAAAGCGCCACCCATTGATGATGTAATCTCCCTGATTGATGCAGATGTAATCAGCCATCCACGCAGTAAACTCACTGGTGATTGAAGTCCATAAATGCTCTTGTATTACAATTAGCCCAGTGCTTGTTGGAACAAACACCTGGACACAATTACCTGGCCGAGTTGACACATTAGCCTAACCATTACACCATGCAATTAGAAACCAAAAGAGATCTGGGGTAACTATAGCAATATCAGATAAAATAGACTTTAAGTCAAAAACAGTTATGAGGGAAAAAGACAGTCATTATAAACTGATAAAAGGATCAATTCAATAAGAAGATGTAATAATTATAAATATATATGCACTTAAGAGCAGATCCCCTAAATAGATGAGCCAAACACTAAAGATTTGAAGGGAGAAATTGACAGCTGTACATTAATAGTAGGAGACTTTAATGCACCACTTTCAATAACAGAACATCTAGTCAGAAGATCAATAAGGAAATACAAGACTTGAATGATATTCTAAACCAACTAGACCTGTCAGACATTTATAGAACACTTCACTCAACAACAGTATAAACATTCTTCTCAAGTGCACGTGGATAATTCTCCAGGATAGACCATATCTCAAAAACAAGTCTCAATAAATTTAAAAATATTGTAATTATACAATGTATCTTCTCTGACCACAACAGAATGAAGCTAGAAATTAATAAGAGAAATGGAAAATTCACACTGTGTGGAAATTAAACATATTCTTTTTTTTTTCTAAGATTATATGTTTTATTAACATGCATCAATAAAATTGATTTAAATAATAATTTTTGTTAATTTGATATTTCTTTTCAGAAGCAGCAAAATATAGATCAGACAGACACAAATACTGAGTTTTTAGCTTCAATTAAATTTTTTTCAGCCATGAGTCAGACATAAAAACACAGAAACATAGAGATACGAAACTCACTTATTTATATAAAAGTGTTGGCTTTCTCTCCTTCCTTCACTCATCGTTTTTCAGAACTCCTGTTCTTGGCAAATGGGAAATGTTGAGGCTATTTATTTAATATGAGGGTCAAAGCTTTCCCATAATAATTTGTGGAGAAGAGTTTTAAGATTTTTTTTTGCCCTGGTGTTTTTTTTTGTTGTTGTTGTTTTAAAAGATGCTTAGATTACATAAATGTTACACAAAAATTACAAGGATTCCTATGTTCCCCACCTCCTACACCTTCCACAACCTCCCACATAAACATCTTTCATTAGTGTGGCACATCACCTGCAATGGATATACACATCCTGGGGCTTTGCCACTAAGCATGGACCATAGTTCACATTGTAGACCACAATCTCTCCCACACAGTTCTGCATGTTATATGCTGATGTAAAATAGCCTATATCTGTTGTTGTAATGTCACTCAGGATAATTCCCAAGTCCCAAAAAAGCCCCTGTAAAACAGCTGCTTTTCCCTCTCCCTGCCCCGAAAGTTTCCAACGGCCACTGGCTCCACCTCAATGTTGTAATTTCTTCCATTGCTTGAATCACAATATGTCTACAACAGAATACCAGTAAGTCCACTCTAGTCCACAGCTCTTCTCCCAATCCTGAGGAGTCTGGGATGGTGATGTCCACTCCACCTCCAAGTGAGAGGGGGCTTATATCCCATGGGTAAGATGGATGGGATTATCCTGCCTGCAGCTGCAGACTCTCTCCATTCCCTGGGATGGCCGTTGTCCATCATCATCTTCTCACCAGGTGACTTGGGTGAGTCCATTGAGCTGTAGAGTAGGGGTTGCAGCTCCACCGAGATTCCAGGCACAGCTGACACATGGGCAGGCCAAAGGCTCCAGTCTCTGGAAGTACACCTACAAACTCCAGCACCACATATTGGTTTGAATAGAAGGGACTGATGGACAATGTGCAGGGAGGACTTATTTGAGTCCAACTCTGTCACTCTCAGGAGCACAAATTCCAAAGTATAGCCCACTGATAAGGCATCAATCTCTGGAGCTATCCCCCCTATATAGGACCTGGGTGTCTCCAGAGCCTTCAGGAGCCCCTCTGTGTGGGGTGATATCCACTTTGGTGTTCTATGAGATCCTACCGAGGTGTGAATAAGCATTACCTCTGGGATCAAGTCTCTTAGCCATATGAACTGATTTGTCTTTACCTTTTCCCCCTTTTGTTCAAGGTCTTTTTCCAGTCGTATTGCCAGTTGGCACTTAGTATTAATCCCTCATTGCCAGGGAGGCTCATCTCTGGGAGTCATGTCCCATGCTAGGGGGAAGGTAATGCAGTAATATGCTGAGTTTGGCTTAGAGAGGGGCCACATTTGAGCAACAAGGAGACTTTCAGGTGGCAACCCTTAGGCATGCCATAACAGCAGGCTCAGTTTCAATTACAAGAACAAAGACTTGTAAGGCTAGTCATCAATAACAAGAACCCATCAGTGGACCATCCTCCTTTGCCAGACACTGCCCTGCACTTGAGGGACTGTTGCTGCTCCCTTGAAGAATGTGGCAGAGCTCTCCAGGCTGGGAATTCAGTATTCTCTCATTTATTGAGTGATTCTCCACCCACTGTGACCATGCCCCCACCCTTGATCATTTGAACAATTTTATATATCTTTTATGAATATTCAGGTGAACTTCCTCCCATGTAAACATATTCTTAAAGAACCAATGGATTAAAGAGGAAATCATAAGGGAAATTAGGAGATATCTTGAGGTGAATGAAAATGAAAATACAACATACCAAAACTTAGGGGAAGCAGCAAAGGCAGTGCTGAGAGGCAAATTTATAGCTCTAAATGCTTACATTAAAAAAGAAGAAAGACTTCAAACCAGAGACCCAAACTCAGAACTGGAAGAACTAGAAAAAGAAGAGCAAACTAAACCCAAAATGAGCAGAAGGAAGAAAATTAAAAACAATAAAGAATACGTAAATGAAATAGAGAACAAAAACAAACAATAGACTTAAAAAAACAAAAGTTGGTTCTTTGAAAACATCAATAAAGAGAGGGAATACAAATTACAAAAATCAAAAATGGAAAGGGAGATATTACTACTGACCTACTGAAATAAAAAGGACTATAAGAGGATACTATGAACAACTATATGCCAATAAATTAGATAACCTAGCTGAAATGAAAAAATTCTTAGAAACACACAAACTACCTACACTGACTCAAGAGGACATAGAAAATTTCAACAAACCAATTACTAGTAAAGAGATTGAGTCAGTAATAAAAACCTCCCAACAAAGAAAAGCCCAGGACCAAATGGATTCACCAGTGAATTCTACCAAACATTCCAAGAAGAATTAATACCAATTTTGCTCAAATACTTGCAAAAAATTTCCAAGTATATACCCAATGAATGGATAAACAATATGTGGTATATACATACAATGGAACACTATTCAGCATTAAAAAGGAATGAAGTTCTAATACCTGTGACAACATGGATGAACCTTGAAGACATCATGTTGAGGGAAATAAGCCAGATACAAAAGGAAATATATTGTGTGATCTCACTAATATGAAATAATTAGACTGAGAAAACTCATAGAGTCAGAATCTCAAATATAGTTTACCAGTGGATGAGGTGGGGATAGAGAACGGGAAATTAAAGCTTAAAATGTAGAGTTCCTATTTGGAACAATGGAAATGTTCTGGTAATGGATGATGTTGATGGTAGTCCAACAGTGTGAATGTTTAACAGCACCAAAATATATATCTGAATGTGGCTAAAAGGGGAAATGTTAGGTTGTATATATGGTAACAGAATAAATTTTAAAAGAAAATCCATGGAGGACAGCAGGTGTAGCTTAGAGGGTGAACACCTGCTTCATGTACAAGGTCCCAGGTTCAATCCCTGGTGCCTCCTAAAAATAAATAAATAAATAAATAAATAAATAAATAAATAAATAAATAAATAAATAAAAACAAAGATAATCCACTGAATAGGAGAAAATATTTGGGAATCACAAATGCAAGAAGGGTTTAATATCAAGCATATATTCAGCAACAAAAAGACAAACAACCCAATTAAAATATGGGCAAAAGACTTGAATAGACATTTCTCCAAAGATTATATATAAATAGCCCAAAAAGCACATGCAAAGATTCTCAATGTCATTATCCATCAGGGTAATGCAAATGGAAACCACAATGAGATACCATTTCACAACGGTTAGAATAGCTACTATTTTTAAGAAGGAAATTAACAATTGTTGAAGAGAATGTGGAGAAACAGGAACACTTGCACATTTTGGGGGGTAATGTAAAGTAATGCAGTTGTTGTGGACAGCAGTTTGGCAGTTCCTCAGAAAATTTTGTATAGCATTACTATATGACCTGGCAATCCAGCTCCTAGATATACACCCAAAAGAATTAAAAGCAGGAATCAAACGTATTTGCACACCAATGTTCAGAGCAGCATTGATCGTAATTGCCAAAAGGTGGGAGCAACCCATATGTCCATCAACTGATGAATGAATAAACAAAATGTGGTATATTCATACAATGGAATATTATGCAGCATTAAAAAGGAATGAAGTTCTGATACATGTGACAACATGGATGAACCTTGAGGACATTATGTTGAGTGAAATAAGCCAGACACAAAAGGACAAATATTGTTTTATCTCACTTATGAACTAATTATGGTAAATAAACTCACAGATTTAGAATCTAGAATATAGGTTACCAGTGGATAGACTGTTATTAGAGAATGGGAAGTTGATGCTTAATTTGTACAGAATTTCTGTTTAGGTGGATTGTAAAGTTTTGGTACCACATTAATTCTAAAGGTAAAAAAAAAAAAAAGAATATGGGGTTTGGTTTTGTGAGACATAAATACGATTAAGCAATTTTCCCTTCATTTTTTTTTCATTAATAATACAGAGACCTTGACTATGTCATTTAACTAATCTGTGTTCATCTGTGTATTGTTCTGAACACTAGAGGAACAACTGAGTTAGCAGTTGGAATTAGATGAGATAAAAGTGCCTGAAAATGAACTTTTTATAAATAATGTTTCCATAACTTGTTGAGCAGCCTTTTTCTGTTCTTTTATTTTAGTGCATTTGAAATAAAGTTGTTAATAAAAACATTTTTTTAATTTAAAAAGTTTTGAAAATGGATGATGATGGTGGCACATTACTGTGAGTGTAATTAAACACTGAATTATATAGGTGAATGTGGTTTAAAGGGGAAACTTTAGGTTGTTTATGTTACTAGACTGAAAATTAAAAGATAAAACACAGGACTATACAACACAGTGAACTCTATTGTCAATGATGGGCTATAGCTAATAGTACAACATTAGAATGTCCATTCATGAATTATAACAAATGTATGACACTAATAAAAGGTGTTAATAATAGGGTAGTATATGGGGAAAAAATACACCTAATGTAAACTATTGTTATGCCTCAAAGCAGGGCCTTTATGGTTAACCAGAGATAGCATGAAGAAAACTTCAACAAGAGAGTTAGGCAAACTCACATTTATTAGGTCTGCAGAGGTGGGAGCCAAGATCAGTCTAATGCAATTCAGACCTGACACCCTGTGCTGCGGTTTTACTCTTGCATAAATACCTAAGTTACTACTTAGCATTTGCTTTGATTATGCATTAGCTTTTATGCATATGGATGAACACACATAGCTAGTTATAGAATTGTATGATTAATATGTTCAGGAAATCACTCTTGCACATATATTGCATGATCAAAAAAGGGGCGGATAACTCCACCCCTGGGTGGGAATTTTACTGGGTTAATTAAGCAAGTTGAAGTGAGGACAGCAAAGGGCTTCTTCTGCGCAGGTCCCGCCAACCGGTTGAAGCTGGTTTTCATATTTCATTGCTTCAACAGGATATTCTTGGCCACCAAAAGCAGAATTTGGCACCAAGAGAGGGTTTCATCTCATTACCTTCTAATTTGCATATAATTATTCCTTTGTGTCCTAGCAACATGCAGAGAAACAATTTACTTTCAGGTGTTCGGTCATCCTACATCCATCACTATGGACAACAGTTAAGGCTGATGCGGCAAGACCTCACAGCAAAGGGGAGATAAGCAGACACAGAGAAGACACGCAGTGAATGGACACAGCAGCACAAGCAGCAAGGGGGGGATAAATAAATAAAATAAATAAATCTTAAAAAAACAAACAAACAAAAAAAAAACAGTTAATAGTACTATTTTAATAATCTTTTATCAATTATAACTAAGGTAACTATTAAAAAATAGTACATATTGTTATATGTATTATATCTATTATATAATTTAAAAAAAAAAATAGTACAATTATAAAAAGTGCTATCATCAATTATAACAAACGTTCACACCAATGAAAGGTATCCTGTATTTTATGTATGTATGGGAATCCAGCTACATGCATGATTGTTCTGTAAACCCACAACTTCTCTAATAAAAAAAAATTTAAGGACAAATTGTATGAGCTCACTGATATGAAATAATTCGAGTAAGGAAATTCATAGAGTCAGGAACCAGAACACAGTTTACCAAGGGCCAGGGCAGAGGTCAGGAATGGAGAGTTAATGCTTAATTGGTATAGAGTTTCTCTTTGGGTGATAGAAAAATTTTAGTAGTGGATTGTGCTGATTGCAGCAAAACATTTTGAATGTAATTAACACTCCTGGATTATATATTTGAATGTGATTAAAAGGGGAAATTTTAGGTTGCAAAAATGTACTAGAATGAAATTTTAAAAAACATAATAATGTACAACAGTTATCCCCAATATAAACTATGTGCTATAATCAATAGTCCAATTACAATAATATTATTTAATCTATTGTAACAAAGGTAACATTAATGCAAAGTGTTAATAATAGGGAAAACTGTGTGTGTGAATGGGGAGTTTATGAGAACTTTGTATTTTCTGCATGACTTTTCTGTAAACCTACAACTGCTCTCATAAAAAATATTTTCAAAATGTCATTTATAATTTTGCATCCATATTCATAAGTGTGATTCAATTTATGACTTTCTTTTCTAGTCTATCTTTGTCTGATTTTAGTATCAACTTTATACTTCTCTCTGTAACTGAAGTAGATTATCCTCTTTTTCCTTTCTCTTAAACAGTTTGTACAGGCCAGGGGTTGTTTATTATTTATAATTTTGGTCAAATTCAGCTGTCAAATCATCAAGTCAAATGTCTTCTTTTTGAGGAATGGGAGAGGAGGGTGCTGGTTTTTTTTACTAATGATGATTCAATTTCTTTAATGGCTATTAGTTTATTTCTCAAGTTTATGCTCATAAATACTGTTTTTCTAGAGATGTATCTATGTTATATGCTTTGCATTTTGGCATGAAGTTGTTCATAGCAATCTATTTTTTAATACCTCTACTGTATGTGCAGTTGCCTCTCTTCTTTTTTAATATTGTTTTTGTGCCTTTCCCCTTTTACCTTCTTGATCATAAAGTATGGGGTTATCTCTGTTGCTGTTTTCTTTTCCCAAAGAATCAGTTTTGGTTTTATTGATTTTCTCAATTTTTCTTGATATTCTGTTCCACTAATTTCTGTCCTCTTTTCCCTTGTTCTTTACCTTTCCTTAGATTTACTCAGCACTGTATCTAGCTTCATGAGTGGAATGTTTAACTCATTTATTTTCAACCTTTCTTGTTTTTTTAACAAAAGCATTTTCAGCTACAAATTTTTTAGGCAATGTCTACTCTGCCATACCTATAACTGTCATTAAGTAGTAAATATGCTTTTCCATTTCGATTTCTGTTTAACCCAGGAATTTTTTGAAGTGCATTTTAAGTTTCCAAATATACAAGGTTTTGTGGGTTTTTTTAATTGTTTTGACTTTTTTTTTGCCAAATTCTAATTTAGTGGTGTCATAGTCAAAATGCAGTCTGTATATTTTCTGTCCTTTGAAAAAAAAGTTAGACTTCCTCTAAAATCTAGAATATGGTTAATTTTTCTTAATGTTTCAGGTTTATTATATTCCCTGTTTGTTGTAGATGGGTGTCTTTATATCCATTAGTTCAACTCTATTGATGTTATTGTTAAATCTTCTAAATTATTTGCCTTTGTTTATTAGTTTGCTATAAACTTCTGTTGAACTCTCCTAATGTTATAATAGATTTGTCAAGTTTTCTTTTTAATTCTATCAAATTACTTTATATAGTTCAAAATGTAAATTTTAGGTACAGAAAAGTTCATGATTGCTATATTTATTGGATTAGATTATTTTATTATTAAATATTTTAAACCCTAGTAATGATCTTTGTCTTAAATTCTATTTTTAGGTATTAATATTACTACTATAATTTTCTATTTCTTATTATTTATTCCATATATCTTTTTTCCATGATTTCATTTTATGTATCTGTATTTTTTATTATTTATATTGTTTTATTGTCATTTAAGTATAATCTGATAATCCCTTCCCTTTAATTGGTGAGTTTAATATCTTTATATTTAATGGGATTGCTGATACAATTGGATTTATTTCTAATATCTTATTTTGTATTTTCTGTTTCCTGTACTTATTTTTGCTTCTTTTGTTTCTGCCTTCTGCTAAATTGATAAAGTTTTCTAAGATCTCCATCTTAAATTTTTCTACGGAATTGTTTCCATTTCGGGGTTATTATGAATAATGCCAAAATTTGTGTGCACATATGTTTTTAATTCACTTGGGTATATACCTAAGAAGGGAATTTCTGGGTCATATGGTAACTCTCTGTGGTTAGCCCCTCTGGAACTGCGAAAGTGTTTTCAAAGTGACGGCACCAATGTACAGTCATACATTGACTACGTTCAATGTATGGGGGTTCTGATTTCTCCACATCCTTGCCAACACTTGTTGCCTGTCTTTTTTAATATAACCATCCTAGTGGGTTTGAAGTGCTATCTCATTGTGGTTTTGATTTGCATGCCCCTAATAACTAATGATGTTGAGCATCTTTTCATGTGTTTATTGGCCATTTGTATATCTTCTTTGTAGAAATGTCTATTTGAATTCTTTGCCCATATTTTCAATTGGATTATTTATTATTTGGCTTTTTATTCTATTTTCTTTCTATTTCTCAGACTGGATAGTCTCAATTGACATATCTTGAAGTTCACTGTTTCTGTTTTCTGCCTGCTCAAATCTGCTGTTGAGCCCTCTAGTGCATTTTTCACTTCAGTTACTGTATTTTTCAACTCCAGAATTTCCTTTTTTTATTGTTGTTATAATTCTTTATCTTTGTTGATATTCTTGATTTTGATGAGACATTGCCCTCATATTTTCCTTTAGTTCTTCAGACATGCTTTATCTTAAATCTTTGAATATATTTAAAATAGCTGATATAAAAGCTTTGTCTAATAAATCCATCATCTTGGCTTCCTGAGGGAAATTTTCTACTTACTGGTTTGTTTGAGTTTTTCGGGGGGTTTTTTTGTTTTGTTGTGTTTTTTTTGCTTGTGTATGGATCATACATTCTTGTTTCTTTGCATGTCTTGTACTTTTTTGTTGAAAACTGAACATTTTAAATAATATAATGTGACAACTCTGGAAATCAGATCCTCTCCCCTCCCTAGGGTTTATTGTTGTTGCTGTTGTTTGTTGTAGCTTTTATTGCTTGTTTGTTTGTTCAGTGACTTTCTGAACTAATTCTGTGAAGTTTGTATTCTTTGTTGTGTGTAGCCACTGAAATCTCTGCTCAGTTAGCTTAGTATCCATCTAATAATTGGACAGTGATTTCCTTAAACATAGTTTAGTCAACTGCAAAGACAGAACACAGTCCCGAAGATCACTCTCACTTCTGACACTGACTACACTAGTTTAGCCAACAAAGAATTAGAAGGAATAGAGTCCATAAGACCACCCTCACTTCTGACCCCAATTGCAAGTTCAAGAGGTTCCCAAAATCATCCTCAGTTTTGGTAATTTGCTAGAAAGTCTCACAGAGCTCACTGAAAATGCTTATACTTATGATTACAGTTTATTACAGGGAAGGGATGCAGTTTAAAATCATCCAAAGGAAAAGATGCATAGGGCAGAGTCTAGGAAAAGTTCCAAACAGAGATCTCCCAGTCGTTCTATCCCTATGGAGTCAGGACAGATTTACTTTCCCAGCATCATTGTGAGTCAGTACACATGAATGTATTGCCAACGAGGGAACCTCACCTGAGCCTTGGTGTTCACAGTTTTTATTGGGGTTCCATCAAGCAGGCATGACTAGCTGCCCATGTGGCTGATCAGTCTCTGGTCCCTCTGGAGGTCAACTAACACAACATGACCTAAAGCCCCCTCCCTAAGTCAAATTGTTGGTCTTTCTGGCTAGTTCTAGTCCTCGTCCTAAATCATATTGTTAGACTATCTAGTGACCCAAGGACCCCAGGCAAACAAACTGTGAGTTTGATGGGAGTATTTGATACTCCTATCAAACATGACATTTCAAGGGCTTAGACATTATCTCCCAGAAGCCATAAGCAAAGGCCATACCTTTCTTTGGGCAGGGTTAGATTATTTTCTGCACACACCTGGAACCAATAAGCCTCTCAGTCTTTGCCGAGTGGCTCTGTGTGCATGTTGGGACATGTCTTCAGCATTCAGTCTAGCTGTTTATAGCTCTGCCTTAGCCTTCACTTACTACTTGTCTAGAGCCTCAAGGTCAACTGGAGGTGAAAATGTAGGGTCTACTCAGGACTTTCCTGAGCATTTGCATAGACCAATGCATGCACATGGCCTTCTAGATTCTCAGGGACATATCAGAGCTTTTCAAAGCCCCTATGACCATTTCACTCCCCAACCTTTCCTTTTCAGCATTTTTGGTTAATCTTTTGTTCCCGTCAACTGTTATCCACTGCCTTTGTCAGCAAGGAAGTTAATTTCCTGTAATATTCACCTAACTCAACCCCAAATGGTTTTTCAGTTAGTCAGATCAAAGACAGACAGTGAACCTCCAAACAGATCAAATAATAATAGTTCATTGGATATGAGCCTTTGGAAAAGCCCCAGCCCTGTTCAGCTCCCTCTGGTGGCTGTTAGAGGGATTTTCACGTGATTGCATACTATCATTCACAGCTACACTGGAACTGGAGAGCTGGGAATGGGACAATGGCAATTTAAAACATCAAGAACAAAGCTCTCTGTTCTTGTTAAGATTCGGTCATTTTCTTTAATAAATTCCCCTCAGTTTCTTGCAAGCCTTCGGTTACTTTCCAGAACTCTGAAAAAGTTCTCTAAAAAGTTAGCCAGTTTTCACATTGCTTTTATGGAGGAGAAAATTTTTGACGGCCCTTACTCTACCATTTTATACCTTTAACACCATTTTCATAAACATGTTGAACTATAATATTTTTCTAGATAATGGCTAACATTGTTCAGTATTTGTACACTCCTCCCTTAATGATCTACTGAAGCTACCCATTCTCCTGTTATTTCCTAAAGTTTTAGCTCTATCTTTTTAAATTGAAAAGAGTAATTTGTTAAATTTTTATAAAAACCAACCAATAGTCAGTTGGAGCATACAGGAGGAGGGAAGGAAGAAAGGACACTCAAAGGCCAGCTGCCCGTCAGCCTGCACCCACTACTGTCTGCTTCTTTCCTCAGACCAGCTCTGGGGCTGCCCTCCTGTTCTGCTGCAAACCCCACATGACTCATCTCTGTCACCGGGGCAGAGTGGTCTAGGAAAAGAACACAACTCAGAGCTTCTACCCCAACCCTTCCTCCACCCATGCACCTAGCCCTCATCCTCCCCACACCAGGACACATCCATCCTCTCTCTCCCTATTTTCTCTTGCAGCCCTGACTTGAGTTTCTCAGATTCTTTACTCTCTTTTCCCTTCTGTGACATGCCCATGCCTGGGTTGACATTGAGAGCTTGTGAGCACCTTGTCACTTACTATAAGTGTGACCTTGGATGGGTTATTTAATATCTCTAGACATCCAGAGTGCTTGTTGATAAGGTACTTGCAATGCTTAGAAAATAGGGTTAATT
>JAQZBX010096126.1:0-11838 GCA_029593785.1 Cabassous unicinctus
GTCTCACCAGCTCTCTTTTGGTTACCATTTGCATGGGATTTTTTTTCCATCCTTTCACTTTCAACCTACTTGTGTCTTTAAATTTAAGGTGAATCTCTTGTATACAGAATATAGTTGGGTCATATTTCTATCCATTCTTCCAATCTCTGCCTTTTAACTGGAGAATTTAATCCATTTACATTTAAAGTAACTACTGAGAACAGTGTTTTCTTCTGCCCTTTTGCTATTTTTAAAAATCTTGTACCTGTTTTATCCCTCAATTCTTCTGTTACTTCCTATTTTGTATTTAGTTAGTCTTTTGTAGTGAACCATTTAGAATCCTTTCTCATTTCCTTCTTTTTATATTTTTCAGATATTTTCTTTGTGGTTACCATGGGACTTAAATTTAACATCCTTAATCTATAACATCAACAATCTTGTTGATCTGATACCAACTTAACTTTAAGAGCTTACACAAACTATGTTCCTGTATCCCTCCATTTCCCCACTTTTATGTTGTATTAGTTACAAGTTATATATTTTTACATTGTGTGTCCAAAACCATAGATTTATCATTACTCTTCACGCATTTAGATCCTATACAAAGTAAAAAAAAGTGGAGTTACAAACCAAAAACACAATAATACTGGACTCAATACAAAATATTATAAGGATATGGGGAGGGACGGTGATTCTTTGGAGCCATCTTTCTAGTTCTCATCCTTGAAAAATTGCTCAAACTAGTTATTAAACTCACTGTCTCCATATCCTTACCTCTTTCTCATTTGACCCATCCAATCTGGCTTCCATATCCCCACTTAATGGAAACTGCCCGTGTCTTGCTAATCAACAACCTGCCTGTTGCCACACCCAATGATCAATTCTCTATTTCAGCTTACTTCACTTCTCAGCAGCATTTCACAAACTCCTTTTTTAAAAACTTTATTTTTAAAGAAGTTTTAGCTTACAGAAAAGTTACATAAAAAACATAGTGGAGAAGTGGATGTGGCTCAAGCGACTGGGCTCCCGTCTACCATATTGGAGGTCCAGGGTTCAATTCCCAGGGCCTCCTGGTGAAGGCAAGTTGGCCAGCATGGTGAGCTGGCCCAAGTGGAGAGCTGGCCCACATGGAGTGCTGGTCCACGCAGGAGTGCTGGCCCTCTCAGGAGTGCTGGCTTGTGCAGGAGTGCTGGCCCACATGGAGTGCTGGCCTGAGCAGAGAGCCGGCACCGTGAGATGACGCAACAAAAAGAGACACAGAGGAAAGACAATAAGAGATGCAGCAGACTAGGGAGCTGAGGTGGTGCAAGAGATTGAGCACCTCTCTCCCACTCTGGAAGGTCCTGGGATCAGTTCCTCATGCTGCCTAAAGAGAAGACAGCAAATACAGAAGAACACACAGCAAATGGACACAGAGAGCAGACAGCAAGTGCAAAAACAACGGGGGGGGGGGATAAATAAATAAATCTTTAAAAAAATATATAAGAAATTCTCATATACCACACCACATCCCCCTCTCACATTTTCCCCTATTAATAACATCTTACATGAATGTGATACATTTGTTATAATTAATGAACAAATACTGAAGCATTGCTACTAACCGTGGTCTATAGCTTACATTATGGTTTACACTTTGCATTGTACAATTTTATAGGTTTTGACAAAATGCATAATGGCCTGTATCCATCATTGCAAAATCATGCAGAACAATTCTGATGCCCTAAATATGCCCTATGTTTCACCTATTCTTCCCTCCTCCTCCCCTAAGAACCTATGGTAACCACTATCTTTATATCAAGTTCTTCCATTACTATGATAACAATAAATCTACTTTGGTCCATAGTTGCATTGCCCCCTTATGTTTGTTCATTCCTCAATCTTGAGCATTGGGGAATGGTGATGCCCACTCTGCTTCTGACTGAGAAGGGGCTTAGACCTTATGAGGCAGATGGAAGGAACTGTTTTGCTTGTAGTTGTAGCTATTTTTTGCTTTTTGGAATGGGTATTGTCTATCATCATCTTGTTGGTTGTCCTGGGCGATTCTGGTGAACTAGAGAGTAGGTGTTGGCTGCAACTCTGCTGAGATTCAGGGCTCAACTGGCAAGCCCAAAGATTTAAGTCTCTGGGACATATATTTAATGGGTATAGTGCTAATTATAGGTTCAAATAAAGGGGGCAGAAGAATATTCTCTAGTGAAATTATAAATGAGCCTAATTCTGTTACAGTAGGGAAATAGGTTATCATATATTCCAAGGTAAGGCTCACCGACAGGATCCTGATTTCATGGGGTTGTGTGCCTTGCCTATAGTGTCTAGATGTCTCTGGAGCCCTCAGGAGCACCTGTGTTTGAAGCTTTGTTTACGTGGCAGTTAGTGAGAGCTGCCTGAGAGGTGCACAAACGTAACCTCTGGAATGACCTCCTGACTCACTTTGAAATCTCTTAGCCATAAAAACTCTTTTTGTATTTAATTTTTCCCCCTTTTGGTCAAGGTATTTTTCCAAAAGCATCACTGGTTAGTTCTTGGTAATAATCTCTTGGTGCCAGGGAGGCTCATCCCTGGGGATCATGTCCTACACTGGGGGGAAAGGTAGTGAGTTAATTTGCTAAGTTTGGCTTAGAGAGAGCCCACAATTGAGTAACAAGGAGGTTTTCAGGAGGTAACACTTAGAAAATAAATATTATTAAGCTAAGTTTCCATTTTACAAAAATAAGGTTCATAAATACAAGCATCAATATCGAGGGCTTAACATATTGGTCTGTTTTTTTTATTTATTTATTACGCACTGCCTATATACTCTAGAGATTCTTGCCACTCTATTAGAGAATGTAGCAGGATTCTCCAGGGTGTGAATTTAATATTTTGTTGGTAATTGTGTGGTTTTCCACCCATTGAGACAACACCCTATGACCACATGAACACATTCATATTCCATAGAGGTATGCCCCAGGTGCACCCTTCCCCACACATCCCCCACCCCCGACACGCTGCACCAGTGACTCTCCCCTACCATAGCTGCCAAAAGAATACTTCCACAATTGTATTCTCAACCACAGTCCTCTACCTCCCCAGAGTTCACCTGTTTCTTCCTCTAGCCCTCCCCCCAGCTTTATGGAGACCCCAACCCCCCCAACCCCACTCATACTCACACTCCAGAACCATCGACCTCATTCACATTGCTGCATCACTATCATCCCCATCCACTGCCAAACCTCCCCCAACCACCTTATCATAAATTCCACCCAGATTGAGCATCAGCTCACCACTCTTTACTCACTTTTTAACCCCTGGTAAACTCTTTTCCAGACTCTACCTTTGTGAGTCTGTTCAATATCCTTAGCTCATATCAGTGAGATCATGCAATATTTGCCCTTTAGTGACCGGCTTACTCACTCAATATAAGGTCTTTGAGATTCATTCATGTTGTTGCATATGTCAATACTTCATTCCTTCTTACAGCTGAATAGTATTCCATAATATGTATATACCACATTTTGTTTATCCATTCATCTGTTGATGGACACTTGGGTTGCTTCCAACTTTTAGCAATTGTTAATAATGCGGCAATGAACATTGGTGTGCATATATCTGTTCTCATTCCTGTTTTCAATTCTTCTGGGTATATTTCTAGTAGTGGGATTGCCAGATCATATGGCAATTCTATACTTAGCTTCCTGAGGAACTGCCAAACCATCCTCCATAGTGGCTACACCATTCTACATTCCCATCAGCAGTGGATGAATGTTCCTACTCCTCCACATCATCTCCAATACTTGTAGTTTTTTCAGAATGGCAGCCAGTCTAATAGGTGTAACATGATATCTCATTGTAGTTTTGATTTGCATTTCCCTAATAGCTAGTGATGTTGAGCATCTTTTTGTGTGCTTTTTAGACATTGGTATTTCCTCTTTGGAAGAGTATCTATACTTTTTTGTATCAAATAATCTCGCCCATTTTTTAATGGGTTGTTTGTCTTTTTATTTTGAAATGTAAGATTTCTATACATATGCTGGATATTAGGCCCTTATCACATAAGTGGTTCCCAAATATTTTCTCCCATTGAGTAGACTGCCTTTTTATTTTTTTGTCTAATTCCTTTGAAGTGCAAAAGTTTTTAATTTTGAGGAGGTTCCATTTATCTATTTTTCCTTTTGTTGCTCATGCTTTAGGTGAAAAGCTCATGAAACCACTTCCTACTTCCAGCTCTCATAGATGCTTCCCCATATTATCTTCTAGGAGCTTTCTGGTCTTGGTGTTTATATTTAGGTCTTTGATCCATCTTGAGTTAATTTTTGTGTAGGACATGAGATGGTGATCCTCTTTCATTATTTTGGATATAGATACCCAGTTCTCCAAAACCCATTTATTGAAGAGACTATTCTGTCCCAGTTGGTTGGGCTTGGTGGCCTTGTAAAATACAAGTTGGCCAATTATGCATGGGTCTATATCTGAACTCTCAATTCTGTTCCATTGGTCAGTATGTCTATCCTTGTGCCAATACCATGCAGTTTTGACGAATGTTGCTTTGTAGTATGCTTTAAAGTCAGGTAGCACGATTCTCCCAATTTTGTTTTTCCTTTTCAAGATGTTTTTGGCTATTTGGAGCCCCTTACCTTTCCAAATAAATTTGATAATTGGTTTTTCCAGTTCAGTAAAAAATGCTGTTGGAACTTTTATTGGGGGATTGCACTGAATCTGTAAATCAATTTGCTTAGTATAGACATCTTAATGACATTTAGTCTTCTAATCCACGAACATGGTATATTCTTCCATTTATTTAGGCCTTCTTTGATTTCCTTTAGTAATTTTGTGTAGTTTTCTGTGTACAAGTCCTTTACCTTCTTGGTTAAATTTAATCCTAGGTATTAGATTCTTCTAGTTGCTATTGTAAATGGAATTTTTTAATTGATTTCCTCCTCAGATTGCTCATTATTAGTGTACAGAAATGCTATTGATTTTTGCATGTTGATCTTATATCCCACCATTTTACTGAACTCATTTATGAGCTCTAGAAGCTTTGCTGTAGATTTTTCAGGACTTTCTATGTATAGGATCATGTCATCTGCAAATAGTGAAACTTTTACTTCTTCCTTTCCAATTTGGATGATTTTATTTCTTTTTCTTGCCTATGTGCTTGAGCAAGTACTTTTAATAAAATGTTAAATAAGAGTGGTGACAGTGGGCATGCTTGTCTTGTTCCAGATTTTTGAGGGAAAGCCTTTAGCTTTTCACCATTGAGTATGATATTAATATCATATATGCCCTTTATCATGTTGAAGAAGTGTCCTTCTAATCCTATCCTTCTTTTTTGGGGGAGGTACTGGAGATTGAACCTGGAACCTCATATATGAGAATCAGGCACTCAACCACTGAGCTACACCCACTCCCCCTAATCCTATCTTTTGAAGTATTTTAATCAAAAAAAGGATGCTGTATTTGTTGAATGCTTTTTCTGTGTCAATAGTGATGATCATGTGAGTTATTTCCTTCGATCTGCTAATGTAGTGTATTACATTGATTGATTTTCTTATGTTGAACCATCCTTGCATACCTGGGATAAAATCCACTTGATCACGGTGTGTAATTTGATTGATGTAACATAGTCCTCCTTTTGGAAACACTCTCTCAGTTTCCTTCTACTTCATTATGGCTACTCCTCAGCCTTACTTGCTGGTTTCTCCTTTTTTACCTAAACTTTATGAGTTGGTAAGTCCCAGTACTCAGGCCTGGCCCCTCTCCATTTTACTTAGCTTGTTCTCTTAATTCTTTTTTTTTTTTTCTTTTTCTTTTACCTTTACAGACCATTTACTTGTTGAAGATATTAAATCAATTGCATATAGAATTTCCATTTTCACTATTTCCTATAAACTTGTAGTTAGATCTAGGGACTTGATTAAATTCAGGTTCAATATTTTTCTAGCAATAATACTTCATAGGTAGTACTGGGTACTTTTAAATAATTGCAACTTTTGAAGGCATGTAATGTTGGGATTTCTTTTTTGTGATGTTAAGATTGACCAGTAGGTGAAATAATATGACGTAGGGTGAGGAAAGTTAGATGCAGATAAGGATTTTTTTTTAAAGGATTGGCCATGAGTTGATCATTGTTAATGATAAGTGATGGTGAGTTCAGTCTGTTATTCTCTATACTTTTTGTAGTAACATATATATTACATAAAATTTCCCATTTCAACCACTTTCAAATATACAATGTCTATACTTCTATTTGAAATTGTCAATAATAAAAAAGTTTTTAAAGAAAAAAGTTTATAAAAACTACAGTTGCTTGAGAAACAGATGTTGCCATCCTACAAATCCATTCATGATAAAGTTCCCTATTAACCTTTCACCTAATGATTTTAGCAGTCACCGATGATCATTTCTTACATGCATTATTTCAGTATCAATGCCAACTGGTGATATTCTAGCTCTATCATTCCTTTTATTAGTTATCTATTGCTTCATAACAAATTGCCCCCAAAATTTAGCAACTTAACACAAAAAAAATATTTATTATCTTGTAGCTTTTGTGGGTCAGGAATCCAAGAGTGGCTCAGCAGGGTGGTCCTGGTTCAGGGTCTCTCATAACATTGCCATTAATCTGTTGACTGGGGATGCCATAGCCTACCTGAGTGTCAATCAACATAGTGTAAGCTGCCCTCAGAGTGAGTGGTGTGTGTGTGTGTGTGTGTGTGAGTGAGTGAGAGAGAGAGAGAGAGAGAGATTAAGAACAAGATAGAAGCCAAAGACTTTTTTATTCTTTTATTTTTTTTAAGGAGGTACCTGGGATTGAACCCAGGACCTTGTACATGGGAAGCAGGTGTTCAACCACTGAGCTACATCTGCTCCCCAATGAGTGCTTTTTTTCTTCATTTGTTTGTTTGTTTTTAGGAGGTACTGAGGATCAAACCCGGGACCTCATACATGGGAAGCAGACGCTCAACCACTTGAGCTACATCCACTCCCCCCAAAGTCTTTATAACCTTATCTCAGAAATGACATGTCATCATTTCTGCTATTTGCTGTTGTTCATACAGACCAACCCTGGTACAGTGTGGGTGAGGACTACACAGGGTGTGGATTCCAGGTGTGAATTATTGGAGGGTATCAACTGACTACCACTTTTCTTTTGCATTTATAAGCTGGAACTCTACAATGAAAGACTTTCCTTCATCAACTACTCAATTACCTGAATCAATTATCCTGAAATTCTTATAGGAAAGGCAAAATAGATGTTTAATTCTTTTCTTTTCTTTACCACTTTTCAAAATAATGAGTGGTTGCTTGCATCTTTATATCTGATGAATGAATTATTTTTCAAATCATTATGAACTTAAGGATTTTAATATGTTTATTGTGTTTCAATCAAGTACACATACATGTCATTATTTTGTTAGACATTTTTGGTTTTGTTTGTCTGTTTCCCATTGATACTCAAATTGTTTTATCTTTGACCAGTAAGAAGTCTACAGCTTTGTTGCTGTGTCCTTTTAGAACCTCAGTAGTCTCTGATAGCTTCCTTGCTTTCTGGTACTGCAAGATCTGGTACATTTCCTGCCCTAACCATTTCTCCACAGAGCCCTGATTCCTTTTAGTTTTTATTTATTCTATTTTTTTTCGTTTCTATAAAATAACATAAGCAAATATGTATATATATGCATATGCCTGTTTCCCCTGCCCCTTTCTTAAAGGTAGCATTCTAGACACATTGTTCAACATGTTGCTTTCTCACTTACCAATATATACTAGAGATCATTTCATCACAGTATATAAAGAGCTTCCGCATTACTTTTTACAGATGCACAGTATTCCTTCATGTGGTTGTACCTAGTCCTCTATTGATGAACATTTGGGATATTTCAACAACGGCATTTTAAAAGGAAGACTTATGTGAAAAATATGATCTGAGGTTAATTTATTCAATGAAGGTCACTTATTCAGGTCAATATACATAACTCCAGGGTTTTCTGTGATGTATTCTATTCCATTTATTCTCGAAGGAAGGAGGATTGGGTCTTTAGCTGCTCCTATTTTTCAACTACGGAAATTCAAGTGCAGAGAAATTGTGTTCCCTTAGATACTCTGGGTTTTATTTACTCCTCTATCTCTCATAACTACTTATTTATATTAGGTCTCTCTATGATATTAGCAGTAAGTCACTCTTCCTTACTCTGCCTTCAATTAAAACAAAAGAAAAATCAAAGACAATTTTTGTCCTTTGTAATGAACTACCTGGCTCTCACACACTTCTTGGGCCCTTCTACCTCATCCCATCTTTAGAATATTTTATGGGGTGGGGGGTGGGGGGGCTGTAGCTACACAGCCTTTTCAATATGGAGAACTGCAGAAATCTGATAATGCAAACCACAATATTAATCTAAGACACAAAGCCCCAAACCATTCACTGTTACAGGCAACTAGAGAAAAAGAAAGCCTCATGAATCCTGAAACAAAGGTACCTACCCTACCCTCCACCCCCTCCACCAACCCTAAACCCTATGGATGTTATACTCGAAAAGAATTTTAACAGTTGTTCATTCTGTGTCCCCTGAAGGGACTCTGGCTGGAGGAGGGGTTGACCAGATGAGTAACTCCCAATCCTGTCCATTCATCAAAAACAGTGGGGCATTAGAGAAAATTCTGATTCCCAGGCCCATCCCTAGTTCTCACATGTCCCAAGAAACCTTTGGATAAATTTTCACTTTTATTTAATTTATTATTTATTTAGTGAATAGTAGGAAGTCTTACTTAGAACCTTTTTGAAAAAGAAACAGCATGGCTTTTAAATTTCATTTGGATTGAGTATATAAATATTAAAGAATCAAATCATATAAGACAAATTAGAATAAAGTAGAATCAAATATTTATCAAATTTCAGAACAGGGAATATATTTATAAACTTTGAAGTGAAAACAAAAAAGAAAGAAAAGAAGAAGGGAGAAACCACAAAGGAAATGAATGAAAGATTTGAGTAACGAAAACTTTGAAACTTCTGTACCACAACCAAAACAATGAAAATAAAATAACCAAAATAAAAAGACAAAGAAACCAGGATGGGAGTGGTGGGGTGGAGATACTAAGATGCAATTACAACAGACAGAAGATTAACATCTTTGTTCTATAAAGAACTTATAAAAATTGGTTTAGGAAATCAAGGCTTGAATAAATAAACCAACATCTGTGCTGAAAAATCACACAAGTGGAAGCACTGCTATAAACAAATGTGGCAAACATTAAAGCCTGTGGTAATCACAGAAATACAAATTAAAATAAGGAAGAGGTATGATTTTTCATCCATCACATTGGCAAAATTTAAAAGTTATAATTCTTAATCCTGGTGATAATGCAAAGAAGTAGTGTTCTCTGTGACGATAGAAATGCAAACTTTGGAAAGCTACTTGTCAACTTTAATTAAGAGCCCTAAAATTGTTCCTATGCTTTGACCTAGTTATCCCACATCTGGGAATTTATCCTAGGGAAGGAAGCTAAAAGAAGAAACTATTTTTTGCTAAGTCCATTGAGCAATACTGATGTCTCAGGGGGTTCTGGATGGCCTGGCCTTTGGCCTGCAATGCATCAGCTGATGTGCATGACAGCTTTGGAGTTTTGGTTGAAGAATATGTAAGGGGTCCCTAGGGAAGATAGATGAGGCCCATGGGAGATGTGAGAGTCTGAGTTTGCACTACCCCAGGACTAAGCTGGCTCGACTAGTTTGGGCCTTTATGGGAGGAGCTGAAGGAGCAGAATTAACAAAGGGCTCGGTGAGACTCTAGGCTCAAACAGTACAGCTTCAGCCTAGATGGCCAAGTGCCATGCAGAGCGAGGAAATGAGCATTCTCCTACCCTCTCCACTGTGCCATAGACCAGTAGACTCTCAGAGGAGCAGAGTTCACAGCAGTATTCCACAAGGTTCCTGTTGGCAGAGGTGGCATGGGCAGATGGAAAGAGCATGAGTGGAGTATGTGAGGTAGAACTGTGTCTGTCTCATCTCCTGCCCTATCCCCAGAAGTCTGTCAGGCACAGTGCCTGACACACAGTAAGCATTCTGTGCATATTTCTGAAGGAGTGGAAGAATCTGAGTGAATAGTTACAGACTATTCACCAGCCAGAAGACTCTGAGGAATAGTTGGGGCTGATCGGGGTATGTGGAGATGGGTGCTGAGGTCCTACATGAGTGGGTGGTGGCCCAGATCTGAAACTCTCAGTATCAATGCCAGTATCACTATTATAGCTAGTGATCCTATAGCTGGTGAAACTTGGAAGTCCAAATTATGTCTATAATATTGAAAAATTAGAAGCATTCCAAAATTAACCATAAATTAAGGAACAGGTAATTAATGAAAAGTCTATGAAGTAGATGCTATAATGACCATTTTACAGGTGTGCAAGTTGTGGGTCAGAGAGGTTGTCACTTGCATGAGGTTACACAGCAAGTTGGTGGCAGAGCTGGGATCCAAATGCAGGATGACCTTACTTAACCAGCATGTTCAGGTCTCTCTGATGGTATTGGAAAGAGTGTGACTTTTTGAAGTTTCCCTAAGGATTCCTCTTTGAAAAGCAATTACATTTTGTCCCCCGCCACCTCCCACACATCAACACGCTTTCTACTTCCTGAATAGAGCTCACGTTAACCTAGTATTTGTATCTCAACAAACCTACCTGTTCTGAAATAACAGGGAGTTGCAGTGATGGTTTCCCATGGAAGGGTGTGGCTGAAGAGACCCAGGTGGGATGTGTTCTTCTCTTCCCCATTGTCCAGTCCTTTGGAGGAAACATGATGTGATGATGCACTTTGGGCCAGGTGAGAGGCAGGCAGAGCTGGTCTGAAGAACCAGTACTACCTTTCTCTAGCTCCATGAGCTTAGGCAATTCACTCAACCTTTCTGAGTCTCCAATTTCTCATTTGTAAAAAGATAACAGTCTCTGCCTATTTCTTGTGAAGTCCACGAGAAGGAATGGAAGGAAAAGTTCTTTGAGGAGTATAAGTGGAGGAGAAATGAAAGTTGATATTATTTTCCATACCAGGTATGGGATTAGGGAATGGAGAGGCAAAATTGGTGCCTGCATTACCCAGAAAATCATCTGGATTCTCTAATGTCATCTAGCCTGATTGTGGTGCTTGGAGTTGGCTCTGATTTTATCTTTTCCTCTTGTGTAGGCCAGGGCTCAGTTGAATTCCCCAAGGTCTGGGGAGGTGAAGGGGGTGAGTAGATGAACATCTATGTCTGAATAGACCCCGCACCCACTGTGCCTCTCCTTCTTTTCCCCAATATTATGACAAGGCATGGATGTTAACTGCTCTCTGAATATCTATATGCTCCCCCACATTTTCTATCAATTATGTAAAGCCATGTGACCAATTTTGGACAATGGTCCGTGAGTTGAAGTGACAGCCCTCATTTCTGGGCTGAAGCATTTGAGAACCAGTATGTGTGTCCATTTCTCTCTTTCCCTGCCCTGAGAGGATGACCAGATGATGCAGCTCCAATACTGAAGATCCCCCATCCATCTGGGTATCTGGGAGACTGTACTGCAGAGCCCCTGCCAATTCATGTTGGTTATGTAGCCTGAGCAAGAAGAGAATTTCTGTTGTTTTAAGTCACTGAGATTTGGGGGTTGTTCACTACCAAAGTAAAGCCTATCTTCTCCTGGCTGATGTAATCTAGGGACTTGGAGATTCTCTGCCAGGAACCAGAGATCGGAGGAGACACAAGGAAGATATATAGTGGCATTTACTCTGGCTGGCAAAGCCCCCCAATCACTCTTCATACTTTGCTTACTATGAAAATAAAGTATATTCTTAGAAAAAAAAAATACTTATTACCAAAAAACAAAGAAACAAACAACAAAAAAAAA
>JAQZBX010096127.1:0-11828 GCA_029593785.1 Cabassous unicinctus
AAAAGCATCACATGGGAAACATCAAGAATGAGAAGGTAGGAACAACATGTGCAAAGACATGGGGCCAGGAAAGGGATGGCATATTTGGGGAATATCATGTTCAAGGGGAGCTACCTGGGAGACTGTGCCAGGCCAATGGAGAGACAGTGGTTCTAGAGCAGCTGATTGTGTCCTGACTATGAAGGGTCTTATGTGGCAAGCTAAGGGTTGTGGCTGTCACACAGGAGAACAACACTAGGAGTTCCCAGTTTGGAACTAGAGGTCAATACTGCCCCTGGCAGTCGCTGCCCTGTATTATTTGAATATGTTTCTCTGCCTGACTAGACTTTGTTCTCCTACAGCAGGACTGTGTCTTTATTTTTGGTAAATAAACAAAGTTTTCTATTCAAAACATGGTCTAGGGTCCTGAAGTTTGGTATCACCTTGGGGCTTGTCAGAAATGTAGAATCTCCAACCCTCAGATTTTAAAAAGATCTCTAGGTGATTCTTATGAACATTAAAGTTTGAAAAACATTATTCTAAAAGACAGCTTTGAACAAAGATGAAGATCATTAAACATATGTTGAATCAGATGTTATTAGAAAAATCTGTTTGAATGGCAATTGGATTTTTCATTTAGATAATTACTTCCCCAAAGCCTAATGGATAATACACATAAAATAAGCTGCAGGATGCATGTATTTGTTCTATTTCCCAATTCTGCAAAGCCTAAGGAGGTCAGTGCAATTAGGAATGCCAGAAGTGGACAATAAGGTGGTCAAACCTGGGTGAATATCTCCAGCTAAATCTTGTATTGGTAACAAACTTGAAGCAAAGTTTGGGGAGAAGGTGCCTTTAGGGAGGTACTGGCCTCATTCTCCTTATGGCTCTTACCCATAGAATAAATACTTCTATATAACTAGCCTCTGGAGGTTTGTGGAAGACAAGATCCAGCTGCTAGAGAAGGCCATTGACCAGTGCTTTGCCTACATAAAGCAGCCTCTGCAAGAAGGGGTCAGAAATGCAAGGAATTCCTAACGACGGATCCTCAGTGGATGTTTTGTGGTGATTGAACTTTTTCAGGAAAAGCCCAAAATATGTAATAAGGTCTGCCTGGTTCCCAAGCCCTTTTAGCACTATCATATTGCTTCTGAAAGAATAAAGAGGTAGAAGACAATAGGAGTGAGGATTGCACATAGAAAAGCATAAATAGGGAATTGTTCAACTGTGCATTGTAGGTGCCAACAAAAGAGTACATGGTTCAGCAGAAACAGTTGGAATTTAAAATCTGACCATCTTGGTTTGAGTCTCAATTCTTCCAAGCATCAGCCATATAACATTGAGCAAGGCCCTAAACCAATTGGGATGGGGGCTCTATCTCCTGAGACAGGTGGTAGCTACAGGACAGAGTGGCCACTGTGAGGTTCCTAGAGCCACACCTCAGGCATCCGTCCCAGTGTCCATACAGGAGTTGGCATTTACATGCCCCAGATGTCTTCAGGAAACAGGCTCTATGCTGATACAAGAGCCACCAGATGATTCCACCCCTACCATGGCCTGATTCTGCCCTGGCCTCACCTGTCATTCTTGCTGAGCTGCTTCATGGCCCCAAACCAGTCCCTAAATTGTTGATTGGGCACAAGGGCATCATAGTAGCAACCCTCCTGGAGCTGCTGGAGATCAGTGACCATCTGGTATTCCTGGGGCCAGAGGGAAGGAAGAGGCACTGCTGAGGCCTGGGTGGGCTTGCTGAGTATGATGGGGGCCAGTGGCTGGTTTTTTTCTTGTGGGTCATGCACCCTTTCACTCCCTTCCAAGCTCTACTGGCCCTCAGGGCTGATTTCACAAAGCAAAGAAGTTGTCCTTCATCAGGTGGATAACCCCCACCCACTCTCCCCCTCAATTTAAGAGGAAGCTGTGTGCAGTCAGGGTTGTCCTGCCCAGAAGGGTCTCTGTTTTTCTTCCCTGACCCAACCCCAGCCCCTTCCTGACATTTATGGCCACAACTGCTCACCTTCCTCTTCTTGTCAAAATTGATCTTCCTTCCCTGGAAGGCAGACAGTTTGCATCCATCATAAAGGGGTCCACAGCCATTGCCATGCCCACAGTCCCTCAGTCCCTGGCACACTGCACTACTGAGGGGTCAACATGCACCGGGCAGTCCAGACAGGGATGGACCCAGGCAGGCTTCTGGGCACCAGGAATGGGGACCAGGATTGGAGACACAGAGACTTTCCAGTCCCAGCCTCTGAGGGCAATGGACAGATGGCCTCTTGGACCAGCCTCCATTTTCTTGTCTGTAAGAGCTTCAGGGTGGCTCTGAAGCTCTCAGGAGGGGTGGTGTGCCCACTGCTGAGACCTCAGGGCTCAGGGAGGGGCCTCTCCTCCCAAGCCTCAGGATACCTTTCCTACCCTGCCCTGGCCCCTAGGTTCACTTACATCCAGACACTCCTGCATGGCATAGTCCAACAACAAAAATTAAGTGATGAATGTTCTCAGGCATGGGACCATGCCATGGATGTCCCCCAGTGCATTGGGTGGGTGGGGATGAGCACAGGCTCTCACATGTCCCCAAGACCCAGGTCTGCAAACTCCTCAGTCTCAGGTTCCTAGGACCACCCAGCCATCCTCTGGGACAGTCTAGGACACTTAGCAGTAACCCCCTGAGTTCCCCTCACAGCCTTTAAGGATCACGAACTCCCTTGAAGTCACCCTGCAAAACTGGCTTTTCTTCAGTCACCAAGTTCACCCCTTCCCCCACCCCATCCCCCCTGAGTCTGCTCTTCAAAGCTCCTGCACTGACTGACTGCAACTAGTCCCCCCAGGATTCCAACAGCTCAGGCCCTAAAGGTCAGGAGAGGGGACACTGAAGGAAGGCTTTCCAGGCTTAGTGTCCAGGAGTGATGGGTTTGAGAAGGGCCCCAATCCTGACTTGGAGGACACACCACCCCACCCTCCCAGCCTCAGGCACACTCACCCTCTTGCAGCTGCTGCTGCTTCTGGACCATGTCGGGGATCGTCTCCAGGGTGGAAAACTTAGAGATCTTCTTCTGCCAAGTTTGAGGATCATGAGATCAGTGAGGGCCTCCACCCCTCACCCATTGTCCCTTGGGTCTTGGACCACCAGCCATAGTGGGCAGGTGGAAATCAGCTGCCACCACATGCCTGATGTCTCCTGAGTGATCTTGTGCAAGCAGATTTGTTTCCTGAGGCTATTTGTTCATCTGTGCTATGAGGACAAAAATCTGACCCTCTCATCAGGAGTCCAGAGAACTCAGTTTTGCATACTAGCAGTGCAGATGCTATGGCCTTTGAGCTCTCCCCCTCAGAGTCAATGGAACACTCAGACACCTTCCTTTTCTCCCTTGAACCTCACAACCTCACCATGAGGGTGGCACCACTGGATGGTCATGCCTCTATTCCACATGAGGACACAGAAGCCATGAGGGTGACAATATGTACCCATTCAGTCAGGGCATTGGAGGACAGGCTGCTTCCTCCCAGATGGAGGTCTGAGCTGATGTCACCCCAGCACCCACAGCCACTAACCGGTGCATGGTTCTCCTGGTCGGAGTGTGGGGGGCCTTGTGTCATCCCACCCATGGAGCATCAGTATATGGTGTCTCAGGAAGCGTAGATGAACAGTTCCTGCCTGCTCCAGCCCACTGGAGTGTAGACCCCAAAATCTCCCCGAAGACACACAAAAGATGCCAGGAGTCCATTCAGTATATTCTGCCTGCAGACAAGTCCCTGGATCCACTCAGGAACAGGCCTACAAGATGCCAGGTCTGACTGTCCAAATAGGGTGGGGGCTGCCAGGAGTACTGAGCATTGAAGTTTTGCTTCCTTCTTTATGTGGAAGTTTCTAGTTATGGTCCTGGGGGACCCACCATGGTTTCCTATCTCCCAAATAGTTCTCATAGTTCTCTGACACACATGTCATTAGTAATGAGGCACAGTTATGAAACCCTTCCATGTGGTTGGAGAGTTCTCATCTGGCCAGTTCATTATCTCCTTCTGGAATGTCCCAGCCACATCCACTGCATCTGAGAAGCACAGCCTACTGACTTACAACTACCCTTCCACCTGCCCATGAACCAAACTTATTGCTCTTCATCTTTCTCCAAAATAGGCCAGACTGGATGTTTTCAAAGAAACTTTCAGTGAAAAACTAACAACCCCACCTCCTGAGCCCTGACCCTCAGCCTCCTCTTTACCTTGATGATCAGCTCTCTGCCCTGGGAGTAGATGCACTCATTTTTGTAAATCTGACAGAGTCTGAAATAGGCCTAAGCTGTCCCTGGGGAAGGGCAAGAAAGAATTAGAAATGTGGAAGTAGGTGGGAGGTAACAGCTGTTAATCCCCTTTATTTTAGCTGCCTGGGACCCAGACTGCCTGGGTGGGTGTTGCTGAAACTGGGTAGCTCTAAGCAGTGCAGGACAGTGTGGACTTGGGAGTTGAGCTCTCATATGGGCACAATAGGGAACCCCATCCCCATTTCATGGGAAGATGGTTTTTACATGTGTAGATTTCAATTGGACACAGCATTGCTGAGAAGCAAACACCATGTTTGCATTTTGCTCAACTCCATAATTGACAGAGGAAGGGATCAGTGCTGAGGCAGAACAGCTGACCTCAGGTGATATGGAGACCTAGAGCTCCACCCTACCTGGACCCTGTCCAGGAGCTGCTGCCTCCCAGGCTCCCTGAAGGGTGTCCCTGTGGGGTCCTTGGTTCAACCTGATGTCCCCTAGAGAGAGGCCTGCCCACCTGGAAACTTCATACCACATCTTAAACAGGTGGAGAATCAGAAAACTTTGGAGAGCATAGATGATGTCATAGAATAAGGGGTTGTTCTTGAGGATTCGGCACTTGTGTGTACGGAGAAAGATATACAATGAGAGGTGGTCTGGGTTCACCCCTCTCCACATTCAGCCTCCTCAGCTGACAGGTCCCCTCTTGGATGAGACAGACACTGAGGGAGACCCTGAGTCTCGCCATGGACACAGAGTGACACCCACACCCAACCTGGAGGAGTAGCCTGGCTTGGAAGTGAGGAGAGTGCAGGCTGTGCTACAGGCCAGGGAAGGCCTGGAGTCCTGAGAGCTGATAGGAACAAAGGGGGGTTTCAGGACTTCAGAGAGGGTCCCCTGAGAACACCCTGGCCACCTCAATCCAGTGCTCCAACACCCTGGCCCTGTCTGGGGCCTTCATGCTCTGGTTCCCAAGGCAGGTGGCAATGATGCAGTAGATCACATGGTTCAACTGGGTGATGGTGACATGGATGGTGGGTGCCATGTGCTCTTTACACTTTTTTTTTGCCCCGGGACCAGTTGGAGTCTAGACAGTGATATGGCACCACCTTCTTGAACAGCTCCTGTGGAGGAGGGGATGTTAGCCAGCTCCACCCCACCCAGCCAGACTCCAGAGGCCCTCAGGACCCAGGCCAGTGTCCAGTGTTCTCAGCTGGAGCTTGGCAGGCTGAGGACAGGGTGGGCTCTCTGTTCCCTGAGGGGACTTAGCATTCTAGAGACCCCAGCCCCAAGGCTAGCAGGGTGGAGAGAGCTCCATTTACAAGTCCATGTTACAGATCCCAGCAGCCAAGGTGCCGCATGCAGCCACAGGTCTGGGCAGCACCATCACCCTTCTTGATAAAACCTCCTGGGACTGCTTGTAGTCAGGGGCATGGTCACTATAGGGACTAAAGGCTTTGAGTGCCTGCCTGAGGCTCCAGTGCACATCAAGGGCTTATTAGTGTTGATGTGGTGGAGACCCCCAGCACAGAGTGGCACACCTGTGGAGCTGGCTGCACCTCAGTGAGCTCCCTTCAAACCCCCAAGGCCAAATCTCCTCAGGCTTCTATTTCTTTGCTCTCATATCATCTTCACAGTCAATGCATGTGGCAGGTTCGGTTAGTGTCCCATATCTACTCTCCAGAGGAGTGAAATGCAGGCTTGGGCATTAATAAAGTTGCCCAGGTTGAAATGCTGGGAGTGGAGCCAGGGTTTGGACCCAGATCATAAGATTCTGATTCAGGAGATGGTAAGGCTGGGGCAGATCATCTTGGGAGGAAGATCCACCCAGCTCCACCCTGCAGAGCCCAGCTGTTCACCTTATCAATCCATGTCAACTGCTCAGCCTCCAGCTCAGGAAGGAAAGCCAGGAAATCAGCCTTCTCCTCACTCAGCCCATCCTCTGAGGTCTCAGCCCAGGGGCAGGAAGGCTCTGGTGGTGTAGCCTGCCTTGGTGCTGATGTGCACTCTGGCAGTGGCTCTGGTGGTGGTTCCATACTTGCCTCTGACTCAAGAGCCATGGCTGCTGAAGGTGAGTTAACAGGCTGTAGCTGTAGAATGGGCACTGCCATGAACAGTGTAGGTGGCACTCAAGGTAGTGCTGGGACTTCCTCCAGCTCAGGAACTGTTGGTACAGATAGTGACATGGCTTCCTCTAGCACTGTAGCAGGAGCTACATCTGGGAATGGAGCCGGCTCTACCTCCAGAGTGGGCATTGGTCCTACCTCCATAGTTAGGAGTGGAGGTGACACCAAAGCTTCTTCAAGTTCTATAACCAGTTCTTCTGATGTTGAAGGAGCAGGCTCTACCCCCAGAATGGGCAGTGCTGAGACATGTACAGTTGACAATGTAGGTGAAGCTGGACTTGCCTCTGGCTCTAGAACTGGTGCATCTGATGGTGATGTGGGAGCCACCGGGTCTGGAACTTGTGCTGCTGATTTTGATGTAGCTGCCTGCAGCTCCTGAGCAGTTGCCCCATCTGATGAAGTAAGATGGTCTGGCTCCAGGGCAGTCATGGACGCTAACCCTGTGGGTGGCAGTTGTGGTTGTGGTAAAGACACTTTCAGCTCAGGAGCCACTGCAACATCAGGTAATGAATCAGGCTCTATTTCCAGACTAAATACTAGTGCAAACTCCATGGGTGGCAGTAGAGGTGGAGATGGAGCTGATTCAGGCTCTGGAACTGCCCCTGTGTCTTCTGCAGGTGGAGGAACCAGCACTAGAGTTTACACTGGAGGCATTTGCAGCTCTGGGGCTGACAAAAGAGCTTGAGAAGAGGGAGGTTACACACCATGAATGGCTCCAAGTGTCTTTCAAATATAGAGAAGATCCCACTATCTCTAGGGAAAGACCCAGCCCCAAAGAGTTTTCCCAGACAGCATTCTCCAAGCTGATGTGTTTGGGACTCCTCTTTGTTTCTGGCTCAAGGGCAACTGCTGGTAGTTCCTGCCAAAGTGTCCCGTCCATCCTCCACCCCACAACCTCATGTGCTCCCACCCCAAGGACTCCTCATACTTTGTGTCTGCCTCAATGGACTCCAGTTGGCTCATGTGTGAAAACAAAATGCTCAAGGGCAGAGCCAGGTATATGCATCTGGGCATAGGCCACCAGCAGTTTGAGGCAGGGAGAGTGTGATGGCTGCAGGAAATCCTCAGAGTACTGGTCCATGCAGGTGCCCAGCAGGGAGGAGACAGTGCTGAGGGCAGGTGGGTGGGCAGCAGAGTCAAATACTTGCCTTTCCTTCCATGCTGCCTCCCAGGAACCCTCACACTTGAATATAAAGTCCATAAGGACAGGGAAGGGTTTTAACTGGTTTGTCCATAGTCCAGTGCTGACACAGAGGAGGAGCTTCATAAATATGTGAGTGATGTGGGGACAGGGTCTGTCCTCCCTGTCCAGGCCCTTGTGGCCCCCACCCAGTAACTGCTGTGCTGAGGAGCTGCCTCATCTTCTGCCATGTGTCATGTGTGTCTCCTCTTCCTACTGACACAGCCCCCCTAAATGACAAGGGTGCAGCCATCCGTGCCATCCCTGCAGGCAGACAGTACTGAGGTTCAGGGTAAACTTGCTCAGCACCTCCTGTCATAGGCCTGCACAAGGTGGGATTTAGGGCCTTGGGGCTGTGACTGGGCTGTGCTGGGGAAGGGTCCTCTGCAGCCAGTTCCCCAGGGCCCTGCCCACAGTCTCCTTTGCCTCCTTTCCAAGTGGATGGAGAAGCCCTCTGGACTCAGCCCTCCAGGGGGGCATGGGTGTGTGGTGCCCAGGGTTCTGACTGGCCCTTCCCTGCCACCTGCCCCACAAAACACCACACTTGGTTCTGGTGAGGAGAGCCCCTCCCCTCCCCCAAGGTACATTCAATTTTCTTGTCAGGAGTCAGTGTCAGCCTCCTTTCCCTGTCATGGAGGTTACGTCCATATCTAGGGCAGACCATGAGCATGTCACAGCTAATGTACTGAGTGTATCCCCTGTTTAAGAGGATGCAGGTTACTGCCTGCAGCCCCAACTCAAATGGAACCCACAAGAGCAGGGACTCTTGTCTGCTTTGTTCATTGCATGAAGATACATGCCTAAGAAAGTGCCTATACGTAGTAGACATTTGATGTATACTTAGTGCAGAATGAGCCCAAAGCAGCACCTTCTCAGAGATAGGGTGGGCCTGGACCTGTCTGGCAGCCTACACTGATCCATGCTCTGACCACGCCAAGGACAAAGGCCACAAAATGGATCTCAAACCTCCTTTAGAAATGAGAAATCTGGGTTTCAGTAAGGGAGTGAGGCCGAGAGCCTCCTCACTGTTGAGAGGAAAGTCCTGCCTAGGAACAACCATGCCCCTGCAGCTGCCCTGCCCACTGAGCCAGGCTTGGGGAAGCCCCTTCCATGGATCCTCCCAGGTGGTTCTTACAATCAACCTTGGACGGTGGTCCTCTTACCACCCCCTTTCCCAAGGAGGAATCAGAGACCAGTGGTGGAAATGACATTTCAGAGCCACAAGCAATTTGGCAGCAGAGCTGTAAAGTTCCAGGGATGGGTGGGCACTCACCTATGGAACACCCAGTCCAGGACCTGCTCAGGGGTGGTGAACACCCAGTACATGCTGAGGAAGGTGTTGACATACTGGAGGTCGCCCTCCTGGAAGGCAGGCACCAGGTGTTTCGCCAGCTTCCACCACGGGCCTGCCTTGACCATGCACAAAATGTGGTACTTGTACCTTGGGAGGGTGCAGTCACTCATCCTCTAGGGTGGGACAGAGGGAACACACATGGTTAGAGGAAGCATTGTGGACCCCCAGGTGGGGCTGGGGCTATGGGGAGACCTGCTGCACCCAAGTCCTCAGCAACTAGAGGTCAACAGGGACATGCATGCCCCCAGCAGAGAAAGGACCTTGGCCTTCTAATAGATTTGAAGGAGAGGAAATAATTGAAAACTGAGACCCCAGACCTGGCAAAGAGCACATGTCTTGAGTGTCCCTGGGGTAGAAACCCACCTGCAGGGCTGAGGATTTGAACAGACACCTCAAGAAACAGTAGACCCACCTGGTCAGTAAATGACTTTCTCCACTGCTCATGTGGCCAAGGGCACAACATGATGCCATTTACCACCCTGACCCCAGATCAGGAAAATGAAGGAAAATGCAAAGATATGGTTCAAGGTGGGGTACAGGGACATTCCCAGGCACACTGACAGCCAGTGATAACTGAACTGCTCCAGCCTTAGGGAATTATCTGGCCTTCACTGTTGAAAGGGATGTCTGCATGTCCTCAGCCCAGCCATCTCTTTCCTGTGAGCCTCTGCCAGTGGCAAGAGGGATTAGGATTTGGGGCCCCCTGGGAGGTGTTCAGAGCAGCCGTGCTGACAGGGTCACAGGAAAGAACTGCTAAGGGTCCAGCAGCACTTATGGCTGATTCACTGCCCTAAGCCACCTCCCTTATGGAATATTGTGCAGCTGAGTCAGGCCTTAGCTCCTGATCTGGAAAGGTCAAGGGGATGGTATGGGAGGTGGCAGGAATCCTCCTAAGTGAGAGGAGCTCTATGGCTTGCAGCAGGGGGTGGAAGGACAGTCATGAAGACTGCTGCCCAGGGACATGGGGCCTGGAAGTGAAAAGAGAAATACAGCTGCAAAATGCACATATGTGTGATGGGAGCCCACCTTTCAGATGACCCTGAAGTGACTTCCATGCAAAGCCTCCTTTCTGCTATTCCTTCAAACATATGAAGTGACTTTCACCATGGTCTGAGGAATGGCAGTGTGGTGGGTGATTTCTGGGCACCCAGGTTCCTTGGGAAGTGGGACATTGGGCCACTCAGGCTTCAAAACCCTAAGAGAGAGAGCGGGGAGTCACCAGGGTGGGATAGAGGCCCTGGGGTGCTCCCTCCAACACTGTTTCATTCCCCTATCGACCCTGCTCCCACCTGGAACCAGTGCTGGCCCTGGCTGGGGCCAAAGGGACCTGCACCTTCTGAACAGAGGCGATGTAGATGATCCCATCCTCCAGTTGCTCACCGACCACCTGCATGGAGCTCTGCAAACAGTGCCCAGCAGCCGGGTCAAGAGGTGTCAGTGAGGGCCTGCCCTACTGCGCAGGGGAAGCTGCACTTACTTTGGTCCAGGATCGAGATCAGACCCAGATTGGTGTCTGGCTTCCCCTGCAACCCCACCAGAGAGGAGAAGGCAGCTTGAGGGCTCAGGATTAACACTTTTACACATGGGTGCCACCCCCAAGATGCACATTCCCATGCTTCCAGCCATGACCTGGCAGGTGACAGGAGTGAACCTACTGGGATCCCATCCCTGATGGCCTATTCCTTCCAAGGGTGGTCCCTTGCTCATGCCATCCCCACACTGGGAGGTGGATGGGATATGGGGCTGGTGAGGCAGGAGGTTGGTAGTGGCATGTGCTCTATTGGCTGACCCTGGGCCACCCCATGTTACCTTTGGCGACCTCCTGGTTAATGGCCCAGGGGTTCATGGCTGAAGCCAGAGCCAATGTTGAAAACCTTGGAAAGTGTACTCATTCCTGGGTGGGGTGAAGCCAGAGCCTCGGGATCTGGGAACACAGCAGGAAAACATGGTGCTTTATCGAGCATCTCCCACCAACTTACCTGGGAAGGTGTTGCCTCTTGAATCTGGGTGCCTGGTTACAAGGGTTCCAAGTTCTGTTGGGGTCTGTCACCAAAGAAGTGATGTCACTTCCTTAGGTCCCCTAACCTGGGGCCCCTGTAAAGTAAGAACTTCATGAGAGTCCCTCTGCATGGCTGTCTGTCTATCCTCACCTAGATCGTCTTAAGTGGACACAGTTGTGTCAACATGTCCCTCCCCACAGCTTCTTTGGAAGGCCTGGGTGCAGCTCAGGCCCCAGCTCTGAGGAGACCCAGCTGGTTTCAGACCTGACTACCCTTTCTTTTCAGTTTTTTTTGACACCACTCTAGTCACTGAGGCCTCCCCAGTCCCCTCACCAAAACACTCTGAATCCTTCTAGCATCTTCTTCCTGGGCCATCATCTAGTGAATGTGGGGTGAACACTGCAAACACCCTGGTCTGTTTCCCTCATAGCTAATACACTGAAATACACATGTGTAGCTGTTTGGCAGTTTGATATAGTTGTGAATTCCAAAAATAGATATTTGGATTGTGCTTGTAAACTGGTCTGTTAATCTGGGCATGATTAAGTTATGATTAGGGCATTGACTGGGGCCATGTCAGTAGGGCATTGAGCCACATCCCTTGGTTGGTGGGGTCTCAAAGATAAAAGACATTGTCAAGGACAGAGTGGGAGTAATTTTGATATTGGAGTTTTGATGCTGGAGCCTGGGGAGGTAAGCAGATGGAGGGCCTTGGTTGTGAGGAAGGAGAGAAGGCCATGGGCTAGAGACAAGCCATTTGCCTGATAGTCTTCAGCTGGCCTTGTGGAGAGAGGCAAAGCCTAGAAAGCCTCATAGCCTACAGCTGACCTTGTGGAGGAAACAGAGGAGCTGAGCCTGGAGAGAAATGAAGCCCTGGGAAGAGAGGAACCCCAAAAGCCTGAACCCTGACAAATGTCAGCAGGTGTCTTGCTCCAA
>JAQZBX010096128.1:0-11835 GCA_029593785.1 Cabassous unicinctus
TGTTAAACTTCAATGAAAGAGATAAAATACATGGAAAGTCATAAAAGGAAACTAAAAATAAAATATAATTAACAGTTCGAGACATTCAAAAATGGAAAAAAAGCAAAAAAAAATTTTTTTAATAATTATTATTTTTTCCCTTTTATCACTGCATTATCGGGTGTCCAGTCTGTACCATGGCACCTTCCCCCTCTCATTCCCCAGTGTCTCCCAAATTTTCCTTTAATTTTCAAAGAAGTAAACTAACATGTTTTGATTACTAATATGTACATGGCTGTACAGATACCATAAAAAGATACAAACATGAGTATAATAGAATTCTTGACCTTGATGAACTCTCACTTTGTTCTCACAAGTAAACAAAAATGAGAGAAAATTTTCATTATTTAATGTCTCTGTATATATTCATCCATCTATAAATACATCCTTACATAAGCCAAAATGTGATCAATATTTGCCTCCATGTTTTATATGTGATACATTTGTTAAATGCTGTGAAGGACACAAATATTAATAAGCAAATTCTGCTCTCAAGGAGATTACAGTCTTCTTGGAGAGAGTAAAATCTTAAATACACACATATATACACATTTTATTTTAAAAATGCTTCATCAATTTATCTTCAATTCCTTTCAATCTATGTTTCAAATGTGAGGGCCCAAGTCATTCTTTTTATTACTACTCAATGATTCATGCCGTCAAGACTGACTCAGAAATGGACCTTCCCTTGTAGTTTTTTTTTTTTTTAACAGTGTCTGGAAGAGTTCATTCATCTGGGTTTACATTTAGGAATAATTGTTCAGCCCTGCAATTCCCTCTTCAAGGGGAAAAATTCTCCTCTTAATATGATAGATTCACATTTAACAAAACTTTTCTACTTGGTTGGGAGACCTGAAATTCTTGAAACATACTTCCAAATTACTTCAGGAATTATTCTGCAGCTAGTACTTCATTTATCTACTAACACACATGCACAGATTTTTTATTAAGTCTTTGAAGTTAGAATGTCACACTATACTTATGTGGATATTAACTTCTGCAGTTTGTTTATTTATTTATTTATTTATTTATTTAAAGATACTTAGATTACATAAACCATACATAAAAAATGTAAGGGATTCCCATATGCCCTACCCCCTACCCCTCTCTCACTTTTCCCACATTAACAACATCCTTCATTAGTTTGTTACATTTATTATAATTGATGAACACATATTGGAACATTGTCACTAAGTGTGGATTATAGTTTACATTATAGTTTAAACTTTCTCTCACACAATTATGTAAGTTATGAAAAGATATATAATGGCCTGTATCTGTCATTTAGTGTCATTCAGGACAATTCCAGTGTTCCAAAAATGCCTTCATGCAGTTTTTAATGGAAAATCTACTTTACTTTTTAAACGTATCACTTTTCCATGAAATCAAAAATCATTTCTAATCACAGATAAATTATCAATGCTTTGACTGTTACAGAAAAATGGACCCGCTTTATTGAGAAATTTCCCTATTATTCAACGGCCCCAGTAGTGATTGTATGTCACTGAAATGGTCCAATCTTTTTAGTGGTGTTGTCATTTTCTTTAGTAGTTCTATATTCCTTTCTGCTTTGGTCTCAGGCTATCAGCTGCTATTTCTTTTGTTAGTAAAACTTAGGATTTTGTATTTATCACTACTTTCTTTCACTACCTGTTCCATGTTCTCTTTACCCTCAGCAAGCACCTCAGCTAGCAATGGTTCTTTTCCTGGTGGGGTGACCCAACTTTCATTCCTGAAGATTCTGAACCATGTTAGTCCTCCCTGGATTGGGTTGTTGCAACTTTCCATTGACTTTAATTACAGGGCATGGTAGTACTAAGAGACACCCTAGAGGATCTCCTATATTCCAGGCAAACCCTTCTTTACTCCATTATGTTGGTGCAGCCCTATTTCTGCTTGATAGTCAGGATCTTTCAATGCATAATATCCCAGCTGAGGATCACAGGACCTTGACAAGATAGTGGGTCAAGTGTTGATCTCATTCTTTGCAAAATGAAAAGGAGGACAGGGATGTTAAACATTGTTGATCTCATGTAATTTTCAATAATGTCAGGTCTTCTTTTTAATTTACAAATGAATTCTATCAGTTCTTCTCATATTACATCACAGTAAAAAACAAAGGAAACAATAAAAGAAATTTTCTTCTTACGTTCAAACCCATGAGATAGTATATCAGTTGGCAGAATATTGAAATATAACAGCAGAATTCTAGATCTTTCAACAATTGAGTAAAATGATTTGTTATAAACTACTCACCTATAGAATGAAGATATCAGTATTCATCTAAAAAGAGTTGAATAAATATTAAAGGACAAAATATGTTTGTAAGATTTTATCTTTAAAATAAATTAAATATAGAATATCTGAAACAGGTGGGCTGTACACAGCCATAGACTCATGTAACATTTTATGGGCTAATCTCTAAAAATTTCCCAGTTTTCTTAGTTCTTTGTGAGATTTGCTGAACAGAATCAATCAAGATGTTTGTTGGTAAGATAAAGTATGATTGAATTAAAATTTTATATGACAGCCTAGTTGCAATCAAATTTCCTTCATAAATACTTAGCATTACATTGTACTTTAGTGGTTAAATAGTTACTCAATTTATTACTTTTGGAAATCTAATTCCTTGACAATCCATATGTTTTTCTATTCCATCAAAAATCTCTGGAGAGGACACTTATAGTTAACATAGATGGCTCATAAGATGTTTCAGGCTTATTCACCCAGAGAATTTTTTAACAACTAGCAGAAACTGAGTCATTTTCCTCAAAACTCCAGAAATCTCTTAAAGACATGCAGTAGCTGAGTAAGTGCCAATTCAAGAAAACTCAGCATTAAAAGTCATAGGAGAAGTTTGTGTTGCCCTTGATAGCCTCTCTTTTACACCCTCCCTGGTAGACTGTGAGCCAGCCTGTGCTCTCACTAAGGGTACTTGGCCATGTTCCAGCAAGAACATAGGTGCATACTGGGATGACTTTATGTAGGTCCCAATTGATTGGTTGGCACCCTGAAGCAGTTAACTAGGATACTCCTTTCCGGCATGCTCTCTCAGAACTTGCCCTGCAAATAGCTGCAGTTTATGAACAGCTAAAGCAGTGTAAAAAACAATGAAATCAAAATAGCCTATGGTAAAGGACAAACTGCTTTAAATAATAAAATTGTGTACCTGGGATTGAAGGAAATCTATTTTTATAGGGAGAAGTGGATGCATTTGAATGCTTGTAATTTGGGAAATTCCTAAGGCCATGAACACTAGACACAGGTTCAGAAGAAACTATGAGGACTCTTAACTTTACATTTACCTCAGGCTAATTTTCTTGATAGGTTGGCTAGATTTTGCAGGAGAGTAAGGGCCAACAGAGAGCTAAACTGCAAAATCTATTAAAGACGTGTTTCCTGTATTGGTTTCTTGGTTTTGTTAGCTCCTGGCACTCAAGGAAATTTCTGTCACATCATTGGTTGGATACAAACTTAAGGAACAGATAGCCCAGAGACTTAATCCCAGAATTAACACTTTAAAATATTAAAAATGTGTACTGTGCAAAAAAAGTTCACCCAATTTTATGGCTCATTGAGTCAGACAACATCCAGTTCATGATGAGCAACTGTGGTTTCATGGTAACTTGGTGGCCCACTGCTTAACATTCAGCCTTGCTAAGGCCCATTATGAGGCAAAGGTTTTACCTGGACAGGATTGCAGAGCTTTGTTCCAAAATCCTAAGTGAGTCTCTCATAGGGGCCTGAAAAATGCTCCAGACACAGCTCTATTTGCTACTAATGTGTCCAGCAACTTTGAACCTGTTGGATCATACAGCACAAGTGGCAGAGCAGCCTGCACAGTCACCTGTACTGGTTGCAGAGCTTCCTTTTGTTCTAGGCACCACTCAAAACTAGCAGCTGTTCAGGTCATTCCAGAAATGGGTTGCAGTAGCATACAAGGAATATGTTGTCTCCAAAATCCAAAGAGGCCAACAAGGTATTATGCCTCTTTTTGGTTTTAAGTAGAGCAGATGTCATAGATTAGCCTTCACCCTAGAAGGAATATTTCAAAACACCATTCCATCTGTTTTCCGCACAGGCCTAAAAGGATAGTTGAACGGAGATGTGGTGGGAATCACCACTCCTGCATACTTCAAGTCCTTGATGGTGGCACTAATTACTGTAATCTCTCCAATAATGAGGAATTGCTTTTGATTTGCTAATTTGCTAGGTTTCCACTTGGCCCTTTTCTACCATACTATTTCTCATTCTACAAGTCAACAAAGAATCGTGGGGATTCTGCCAGTTGGTGAGTATTTCTATTCGAATTATGCATTCTGGAACTGGAGATATAACCACAGAATGCATCCAGGGAACCACTGGACTTACTGTGAGAGGTAGTGGAAGTAAAATTACATTGATCACCTAAACTTCATAAGCCCCTATTCTGATTGTTGAACCCCAGTGATGTTTAGGTACTCCAAGACCTACTAGCCAACAATAAAGGTCTGTGTGAGTGAGACTATTTTGATTACTGCTTTGAGTTTGCTGTCTATTTTGGTTCCCATGCCCAACTTGTCTTTGGTGATTAAGTGCTGCCAACCTGGTATCTGGACTATGGAGAAGAGCAACCACTGAGCTTTTCAGGGATGTTATTTATCTCACAAATTTATTCTTCACAGTCTTGGTGAAAGTTGAGTCCCATGGCCATTCCTGGGAAAAGGACATAGATTTTGTAGGAAGGCTGGAAGGGAGATTAGCAGTATAAAATTTTGGATGTGTAGCAGTAACCTTTCCCAAGGGGATCTGGACATCCCTTAATTCAAGGGTTTCTGGGACTGTAAATTTTCTCAAGTCTGACAATTGCTTAAAGGGCTGTGAATCTCTGTTTTGAAATCCAGGTTATGCTTTTTCGCACTTGACCTAGAATTGTTCTTATACAGATCAAGTAATAATTTTGAAGAATGCCCATCTTTTTTTACTTCTGTTTACTCCATTACCTACTAGCCAACATTATAGCTCTATGTGAGTTAGATTGCTTTGAGTTCAGTTTCCATTGTGATAGTCATGCCCTCCTTGTCTTTCACAACTAAATGCTGCCACTTGACTCCTGCAAACTCAGGATCCAATCATCTCCATTGTGCTTAATGATTCCAGTTCAGTGACAGCATTTTCCACAGTACTATATGACCTACAAAGAAGAGCAAAAGCAGAGCTTCTTCAGAGATGATGGTGTTAGTCTCAAAAATGTATTCCTCAAAGTCCTGCTGAAAGTTGTATCCTCTGTACATCCTGGAGTGGGTGATCAGGTTTAACATGGTAAATACATTCTAACCTTCCAATCTCTCTATGTCTTTGATTCCTTCATCTAAATTATACCATGGCAGTCCTGTCAATTTAACCTCAGGTAATATCAGCCACTTTTTGGTACATGTTTCAACTAGCCATATAAAAAAATTGTTAAAGCTTTATCTATCCTGCAATCAACAACACTGAATCCACAATCTCTTTTTAATGGGCCCATATCAATAAACTCCACTTGATCCAATTTAATATTACTTCCACCATTTTCCCATACCCTTAATTTCCATTGCCACACATATTCTCCTGATTTCTATGTAAATTGTAAAACTCATGAATTTCTTTTGGAGCATATTGTACCTATACAATTTGTACATCACCTTTAGGGGCCTGTTAGGACATCAATCTAGTTATAAGTTTGGATGAAAAGATGAGTTTTGGGTGCTTGGTCATAAGAAGAATTACAAGCATCTTGCAAGCCAATTACCTGAGGGCATTCCATTGCAGTTTCATCTGGTGAAACAGGATTAATTTCTCCAGACAGAAGAGTGAGGGCTGTTTCTAAAGGGGAGGCGATTGCAAGCTTTTCGGGTACATTAAGTTTAATCTCTTTAGCTGAACAGTGGATGGCAATTTCCTCAGGTCAGATTAGAGATAGAGTGAAGTTCAGGTGGCTTTTTCCTCGGGGCAGACCATTATAAGTTTATCTAGCAAAGATTCATTGAAGATTTAGGTTTTCAATGTCCCCACTGCCATCATTATCAATGCCTGTGACACCATTCTAATTTTCAGGATCACATTCCTTTCCAATAAATTCTATCACTTCAACAGCGGACACCCTGCAAGGTTTGGAATTCAGTTTTTGTTGTAATTCTGCTACTCACACCATGAGACCCTGGGTCTGGTTTTTAGCATCTCAAGGCTGTCACTACATAAAATATGGTTTTCTTTCAGGGCACACATAGAAATTTCCACCTCCTTCATTTAGTGTTTAAGTTGAACATTTGAAACATTCAGCTCATTGCTCTCTTTTATAACTGCATCCCACATATTTAGGAACAAACACCCATCATCAATCTCTACCTTTAAACCCCACAAAACTCTGGTATGGTGTGGAAAATACTCTCACCCAGAGAGTTGCCTCTTATAAACATATGAGTAGCCATATTCAGTGGTGATCTTTTGTGTATTTCTATTTCCAAAACATGCCATGGACTATTAGTGCCATTTTGATCATTGGAAGCAGAGTCATTATTGCCTTTGAATCTAATCAGAGTAGAGAACCAACTGTAAAAACCTCAGAACCAATTCAGAAACCCCATTTTTAAGATTCTGTTTTTCAAGAACCACCCCACTCTTTGTACCAAGTTATATTAGTCCAGATTCTCTATGGAAGCAGAACTGATAGGAGATATCTATAAATAGTATGAGATTTTATAAAATTGTCTCATGCGACTGTGGGGATACACAACTCAAAATTCTATAGGGCAGCCTGAAAGCCAAGAACTCTGATGAAGGTTTTTAATGACTTCCCCAAGAGAAGCTGGCTGGCTGAAATAGACATGAAAACTCTTTCTTCTGATTGTTGAAATCATTACTTCACCTTTTAAAGCCTTCAGCTGAATGGATGAGATGTTTCTCATTGCTGAAAATGTCTTTCATTATAAATGTAATCAGACACAGTTGCAATCAACTTTCTGATAATTTAAGTCCATGAAACACAGTAACAATAGGCCAGTGTTTGCTTGAACAAAAAACTGGGCACCATTACATGGTCAAAGTGACATATAAACTTAACCATCACAGATTCCTTTGGGGCAGAGAAAGAAGTGAATTCACACATGAGGAAAAGATAATTGAGCTGAGATTTGAACAGTAAAAAATTACTAATTTGAGAGTTAAATATACTACTATATCATATTGACCTTTAAGAGAGAAAATCATGGAAGACTGCTAGTCTCATCGTTTGGTTTTTACTTTTAAGGAAAAAGGGAAGGGAATTCAAGCATATTAACCTCACATTTAATTTTGTCTATTTTGTTTTATTTTAGGCATAAGTGAGTACATCCTTGCTCATAAATATTCATCTTTTTCTTTCCCACAGAAAGATTATATTTGTTAATTTGGAAGAAACTGATAAACCAGGGGATCAGCTTGATTGAATATTTATCTTAATAATTTGAAATCTTAAGGGGACATTAGAAGCCTTAAAAATGATCCTCAAATGCTGAAAATCTTTAATTATTGTTAGAGATAGGTATTTAGACATATATTTGAAGTAGTTTTCCCTCTTTATTTAGAAAAATCATTTTAAAAGATCATAACTTGGAAAATAAATTTTAAAAAGTGGCTTAAGTTAGCTTAATTTCTTTATTATACAACCTGTCATCCACATATAGTAAGTGCTGTGTTTTTGAAAATTTGTTTGCTTGTGTTGTGTTGCTTCTAAAGGATTTTTGAGTGTGTATTTAAACCATACTCACTGTAAAACATGTGGGCTTTCTAATAAAGATGCTAAATTATCTTTGTGTAATTAATTATATATTGAGTTTCTGTAAATTATTGTATTGTATCTCAGCTTCACCATTGACAATTTATTCATTGATCACTTTGTTCTGATGTGATTGATCTAGTAGAGATATAGGACAATCTCCACCATAGAAATTTTAATTTCATTAAAGTAAACAAACATCTACCCTTAAAATTTCTTCAAGTCAACAAATCTTAGAAGAAAAATAAACAAAGCGGAATAAAGACTTAAATACCATGATATACTCTCATATTTTTAGCCAGATCCTCAGACACTCAACAAATATTAACATATCATCTCAATATATTTTGAGGGTATTCAGAATGGATCTAATCAGTTTGTGCAACTGGACAGTAGGAAGGAAATATTGGAATATAAATCTCTGGTGTTCATTCAAACATTGCAAAGGGCACCTCCAGAAGACGGATCTGAGAGAATGAGTGCACATGGTATAAGAAAATAACATTTGGGAATTCCTGCACAAGGATTCTAGAAGAACACTTCAATTCATAATGAAAGCTGAAGACTTTATCAATGTGAATGTGAGGTTATAGCAAGCCATTGAATCCTGAGAACATGGTCTCTAACTATAGTTAGTGAAAATCAAATTACCCAAAGACTAACAATATTAATTAAACTTGTTCAATGAATATTTTGTATGGATCAGTTTGAAAATAGTCATAGGTATATAACTGACCAAATTTATCTGCATGTGTAAAATGCTGCATCGGAGGGTTGAATAATGCTTTCCTTGGAAATATTCTAAGATATGTAACCAGCATTAACTAAAAACAAGGTATTTATTCCCTAGTTTCTGACAAGAGATATATTGACTGATCCTCAGCTTTATTCTGAGCTTTACTCAATGCTAAAAAAATGTACTTTAGTTATGAACCAATTTCTCTCAAACTTTTTTCATCACCTGTTTAACATTTTTTTCCCTTAAACTGTAGATGATGAGATTCATAAAACACAATGGTGTAAAACATGATCCAAAGAATAGCTGGAACTTGGCTTCACATACTTGAAGGGGATGTCCCAGGATAAATTTGCTCTTCAGTTAGGTGAAAGACACAAGAGGAAAAGACTTTCTGCCTCCCTTCAGCAGAACACATCCTCAGAATGGAAAAAACAATGAAAGCATAGGAGATCAGGACTATCAGTATACTAGTTATCTCAGTAGAGCCCCCAAAGTAGAAGAGTAGATGTTTGATGTGTGTGTCAGAATAAGAAATAGTGAGGAACGCATGCAGTTCCAAAAGACATTTCTAATTTCACTGGATGCACAGATAGGCTAAAAGTGGTCATTGTATGTGATGGTAGCTTGCAAAGTGCCACCATCATAGGTAGCAATGGTGAGTGGCACATAGATTTGGGGTAATGTGTTAACTGAATACAGAAGATGGTTGTAGATTGTTACATGGTGATCATAAGCAATAGCAACCAACAAAAAACATTGAGTAGTGTGGCAGTTTGGCATTGTGTATGAATTCCAAAAATAGATATTGGATTATGATTGTAAACTCATCTGGACCTGGGCATGATTAAATTATGATTAGGGCTTTAATTGAGCCACATCAGTAGGATGCTGAGTCCCCATCCTCTTGGTGGGTGGGGACTCACAGAAAAAACTACATGGCAGAGAAGAGAGTTGGAGTTTTGATGCTGGAGCCTGGGAAGTGAACACACAGGAGAAGAACACAGAGGAATAGAGAAGGCTCTTTAGACATGGCAGAAGCCCCAGAGAGAGAGTCAGAGCTGTTTGCCTGATAGTCTACAGCTGGCCTTGTGTAGAAAGCACAGCAGCTGAGCCTGGAGAGAAATGGATCCCCGGGAGGAGAGGAACCCACCCAAGAAGGCTGAACTCTTGGCAGACATTGGTAGCCATCTTGCCCCTACATGTGGCAGTAGACTTTGGTGAGGGAAGTAACTTATGCTTTATGGCCTGGTAACTGTAAGCTTCTTCTCCAAATAAATACCCTTCATAAAAACCAACAGATTTCTGGTATTTTGCATCAGCACCCATTGCGTGACTAATACAAGTTGTCCCAAAAGTAATATATTTTAACAAAAAGAAATATATTTTTGAACATCAAAGGTATGAAAGAACTTTATTCTCTTCCACAAAATTGACAAGTATTTTCAGGGTGATAATTGAAGAATAGCAGTCACCAAGAATGTCAACACACCCAGAAAATAGTGCATACAGTTGTGGAGCCAGGAATCTTCAATGACCAATAGAACCAGTGCCAAATTCCCTATTAGAGTAAAAAGATAGATTGCTAGAAATAGTGAAAAAAGGGAGATTTTCAGCTCTTTGTTATCCATGAAGCCCATCAGTACAAACATAATGATTTCGGTCACATTATTCAATTGACTATTATATGGCTCCATAGTGATGGCAATCCACACATTCCAATACATATTTATAGCTGTTCATGGTAATATCCCATAAAATAGTGTCTGCCCAATTATATCATTATAGTTTTTTTCTTGGAATGGCATAATGATATCCCAGGCAGTGATAACATAGGATATGATACTGAAGTTGGATCCACTTGTTTGTATAAATATAGGAACAAATGTTCATTCACTGTTGGCTAAATAAATCATGTAAAACACATAAAACAAAACAAAAAATCCTGCCAATTTGCTTGGTTTATTTTCCAGTTAATTTAACATTAAATTTTGACAATCATTTTTCATCATATTAAAATCCACAAAGATGATTGCATATTGTGATTATTACTTCCAGAAATGTTATAATGGTAAGTGCATACCTGAGTCCTAGTCTTAAATTTTCGATAATATCCATGAACTACTTTTCTTAAATAGTCATAATAATTAAAATGGAGGAGAAATCACATTTCAGTCTCAAGACTTTACTAAATATGAAGGATTATCTATGTGAAAATTATTTAATTTAAAACACTTCTGATGAATTAATTATAGGTGAAGTTAGACTTACATTTCAACTTATTCATAGAACTTTCTCTTCACACAAGTATCTAATTTTGTGCTTTTTTCTGGAAATTACCCCATTCCAATAGTCCTTTGGGAGCAGTGATTAACAGAGCAGCAGAATGTATGCCAGAGGTAGCTGCACTTTTTGTGCCAGCATAAACAGTGCTGTTGTGCAAGTGCTTGGAAGAGGTGGGGTAGCCAATTCATTAGGCTCTGAGGAGAACACATCAATCTATAAATGACTCTCTGAACTTGAAATCTAATGGATTAGCCCTACTGGGTTTCAGAATTGTTTAGGGACCATAATCCCTATTTTCCTTTCTATTTCCCACTATTGGAAAGGAAATGTTTTTCTATGTCTGTGCATTCATTGTAAGTAGGAAGGCCATAACTTGTTCTCTAGGTTTCACATGTACACAACGGGAATTTTGACAGACCACAGCCATAGACTATTTTGATGTGAATTTGTATTTAGCATTGTTTCCGAAATGACTAGTCTTTTGGAATGTTGTGACGAACGTTTTTTGCATGTAGAAAGCGCGTCTTTTTGGGATACACAGAGTGGTTTGTGGTGGTTTGGAGCTGTATGTACCCCAGAAAAAATGTTCTTAAATTTTATCTATTCCTGTGGGTGTAAATCCATTGTAAGTAGGAGATTTTTTTAAATTATATTTTTTATTTTTAAAGATGCTTTAGATTATATAAATGTTACATAAAAATTGTAAGGGGTGGCTATATGCCCCCATCCCTCCCTCTCCCACACTTTCCCACATTGTGGCCCAGCTCAAACAGGATGCTTCTTAATCCTATTACTGGGGTCCTTTATAAGTGGAATGAAATTCTTACAGATGGAGAGAAAGCCACTGGATGCAAGAAACCAAAGGTCAAAGGAACCCAGATGAGAATGAAGAGGCCAGGAGAGGCCACCACATGCATTGCCATGTGTAGCAGTTTGGCAGTTTGATATAGTTATGAATTCCAAAAGTAGATATTGGATTATGCTTGTAAGCTAGTCTGTT
>JAQZBX010096129.1:0-11831 GCA_029593785.1 Cabassous unicinctus
AAAAAAAAAAAAAAAAAATGGAATTTTTTGGTTTTCAGAAATTAAGGTCAGGAGTTCCATTAGTACCAGAAATTCAAAATAAAACCTACCACTGATTATAATTAAAATAAAACACACAGACATACCACACATAAGTAACCTGGCTGTAAAAGACCCAGAAAATAATTCTGAGGCCAGGTTTATCAGGACGCCAAATGAATCCCTTGCCCATTTTTAAGTGGGAAGGCTGACATGAGATATGACTTTCAGAGTAATCATTCATTTTCAGAGGATCATCTGGAAGAATGAGGCCCGACAGTGACTTATTTTAAAACAAAGCTAGAGATTCCATGAAAATTATAGGAATTCCTGGGTACAAATAATACATTACTTACCATTGGAGCTCAATGTTTAAATTATGCAGGATCCAGATGGTTTAGTTTAAAGCAATTATGATTAAATAAATAATAACTTAGTAAATGTGCCATCAGTGATTTTCCCCTCACTTTACAGAAGGGCAGTTCTGCTCTGACAGTTGACAGGCCACTCTTTGAAGCTGCCCAGACTGTCGGTGGTCTTGCCCTGAAGATAAAAGGTAGCCTCTCTAAGTGGCTGGCAAGAATCCAGCCTGGAGTCCGTTATACACTGGGGCTCACCAAGCAGGGGCGCTGATGATCAGTCTGACCCTGATGCTGGAAAAGCAGTTGTAAGTTAAGAGTGAAAACAATTAAGATGAGACATCAAAATACAGGCCAGAAGCTGAGAGTAAGCCTTTTGCAAAACAGGAGTCTAAATCAACTCTTGGCTCACTCATCACAAAAGAGGACTTGGAAGATACGGCGCTTTTGGGATAACAGTGTTCAAAATACAATTGTTGATCAATTTTAAGCTCCTTGACACAAAGACATGGCTGTATTTTACTAAAGAGACACCACTGGAGTGAAGGGGTTCCTGGAGCCCAACTCACTGTCTTCAGTTGAGCATCTACTGGCTCATAGCAGCTTACCTCTACGCTCAGAGAACAAGATTACAAGTATGGCTCCTAATATCCATATGCTAAAACTGACAGAGGCAGAAAGGCATCTGGAAACATACAAGTGAATGGCTTGAGGTCATTACAGCACTTCTAGCTGTGCGGATCCCTCCCCAGCCACGTTTACCGCCACGGAGGCAGCTGACAGAACGCTCAGGGGGTCACAAAGCTGCATCCTTCAGTCACTGCCCAGTCCCGCCCTCCCTTTTCTTGGGAAGAAAACAAACTCACCTCATCCCTATCCTTTTAGAACCACGGCTGACAAACTGTTGTGGGGCATACCCCACAAAATATACTTTTAGCCACTGACTACCTGAAACACCATTAATTGTAAGAATGCTTGGAACTAAGGCCTCTTTCAAGATGCAAGGCCTAAAAAGCTGCTGTGGATTGTTCCAGTGTTAGAGCATGCACCAGGGCAGAAGCACAGCATGGGCAAGGGTGGGCAGGAGCAGGCGGCCAGTGGGGTGATGACCCCACCTGCACAAAGGCTCATGAGGTTCTGTCCAGGTGCTGCTGCAGGAAGAGACAGGACAGGGGCCTGTGGTGTGAGCACATGACAGGGCCAATAAAGGAAGAGGGAATGAGCAGTCTATTTTAAATAGTGCAGCACTCAAATTAGGAAGTAAAAAAACAAACAAACAAACAACCAACCAAGAAAACCTTTTTGATCTAGGGAATTAAACTTGTGGTGTTTTTCACTCCTAGGTTAGAACAGGACAAAGGAAAGATTCTTCTAGCCACTGTTCTAGAAGAGGAATCTAAAATCTATACTCTGTTCAATGTGATAGTTTGAATCCTGAAAATACCTGTTCACAGGGGCATGTTAAAAAGTCTGAGTTCAGTTCTCTTTCTGAAATTCTTTCAGTCTAGTTCAGGCCATGATGGGATATAAAACCTCTGTAAGGAGCCTTCCAGCAGGCGCTCCATCCATAAGGACAGCTTGCTCAGTTTCCCTTTGATGGGCCTGGATCCAAGGCCACAGGAAGATTTCCCTCGAGATTCACCCAGGTGGAGGGAAGAGTCAAGATCACTGCACGACCCCATGGCTTCCTCTTCTTCGATTGTTTTTTGAGGCTTGAAGAGGCAAAAGTATTTCTTGTGGCCGTTCAGAGCCAGTACGTAACCAGTGTAGTCCCGCTCCATGAAATGCTTGTCGTACTGGTTTGGGATTGGGGCTGCGTCTTGAGCGAATTCTAAAAGGTATTCCAGCCACTCTCTGTGCTTATCTAGACTCAGGAAGGAGAAGTGTAGGCAGCTGCTCCTGCAGGAAGAAAGAATGAGCATTGAGGGTATTTCCCGACACAGTTAATTGTGGGGAGCGTGAGTACCTAGGTCAGAATGCAAATAATAAGAGAAGGCATTGCATAGCAACAGGCCTGGAGACAGAAAAAAGGAAGGATTTTTGTGGGCGCCAGAGGGCCAGCAGCAGCACTCCCCTCTTCCATTCCCCACATCCCCTGCTGGATGTATGTCACTCTCAGTATCTGGCTTCAGGAAAATTCACAGCAAGAGAACAGTCCATTTTCTGAAATGGCTCAGGGAATAAGACTGACTTCAATCTCTTCTCTTCACAACCAACAGAACAAGGAGTCAAGAGGAAAGTCTCCTTATGATGGCTTAGATTTCCGGGCCGGAAAGCTTACAGCCCACGTCTCAGCGCACTGGTGAAGCTCCTCGTGGCCAAAGAGGAAAGGCCCCTCCTGACCCAAATGAGCATCCTCCCTCCCCCCTCCCTCCCCCCTCCCCGACACACACACACACGCTTACCCCGTGAAGGTGTAGACCTCCAAAGCGAACTTCTGTAGCAGGCTGGTCTTGGTGGAATTCGACAGGATGAGGACCACGTTCATGTGGCCTGGCCTCAGGCGTACCAAGTTACTGGTGTAGGTCACATCTGTGAGTTCAGTCACCTCCACAAAGCCTTTTTTAGGGATCTTGCTGTGGAGGAATATTGAGGAGTTGAGATGTTCCTGGGGTAGGGAAGTGCCATCACTTGAAAAGGAACAAGTGGTGGCAAATGCTCTGTTCTAGCCAAACTAGGTGTACTTCTTCATATTCTCGATTCCCATGTACTGTCGGGATGGGGATGGCCCTGACTTTCTGATGCTGCTTCTCAGTGGCTGAAGGAGGAGCTTTAGGACAGAAGGAAGAGACTGCTGCTATTCCATCTGCTGCTTTGTCTCGGGGAGGCCCTGCCTCCTTGCCACTGGGTGTGTGCAAACTGATCATATTCATCACACTTGTGGAGAGCCACCATTCTCTGCTTCTGGCTCACCTACCATCTCCCTGACAGGCTTCTCTGTTTCCTGCCTTTATGATTAAATGTCAGATTGAGAAACAGAAGTTACCCAGTAGAAAATCAGTAGGTCCTGTATCTAAATGCCTAAAGGGTCTTGGGGAAAACTCATGAGCTCTTCTCTATTCCCACATCTTACACACCAGGAGGTGAACCAGAGTTTGCATATACTATAACTGCAGCACTGCCTGATTAGACCACACGACCTGAGACCACCCACCTGCTGGTCTCTTTGCTGAAGCTCGGCTCGGTCTTTGTGGCCTTCTCGTGGGCTTCCTCTTTATCTGGAGGGTTTGACTCTCGCTCATCATTCGAGTCACTAGAGTAGACAAAAAAGGGTTAAGAAAAAAGAAGACCAACAACCATGGGGGGCTGGGACTCACCCTTCTGAAACCGTGCTGAGTCGTACCTGAAAGCCTGAACGATGACAGTGCCGAAGAGGATGAAGAGGGCAGAGAAGATCAGCGACAGAAGGGGCATCATCTCCCGCCTAGAAACAAGTTAATAAAGTTGGTCAGATGGGTTGTTGGGATGGCCAATTAACGACTTTAGGTTTCTTCTCTATGGCTCAAAGAAAAAAAAAATCCCCAAACCAAAAAGTCTTCATGCCAATAAAAGTGTTCTAATTCCATACAAATAGTTATTATTATTATTTTTTGAGGTGGGGAGCTGTGGTGGTGGAGGGGAAAGTATAGAGATTTTGCCTCAGTATTCTAATTTATAGGTTATTTTCCAAGTGATAATTGGTTGTGCTTAATCATTCTGCAGAAGGAAACAAGAAGACAGACAATAAAGGATTTAAGTTGTCAACATGGAATAACATTCTTGTGTCAAGGGTAGCATCAGAGACTTTAAAAGCCTGTGTAATTATTTCCTCACTGGATTGCTTTTTTCCTGGCCAGAATGATTCAGATGTGGCCCAGAGGAGTGAGAGTTGGGAGAGAAACATGACCTCCGTGATCTCTTCTAGGACTGCAGTTCTAAAATCTCATTCACCCACAAATCTCCCTCAAAGGCCTGAGCCAGGTGCCAGGAGTCACAGTCATGTGTGAGTGAGATGTGGCCCTGTCCTCGAGAACGTGCAGTCTTACAGAGGCGGGAGTGGGACTTCCCTTCTCCGAGGGATTCATCAATTCATTTGGACACCAAAGCTCTGAACTCTGGGTGCCAGAGGTGCCTGATGCACAGGACAGTCCATGCTCTGCTGTGAGGAAAGACAACCAGCGGGAAAGGACCGGTTGGCAAATATAAAAAAGTGAAGTTACTGAAAGGAAGAAAAGGGAAAAGCTGTTGAAAATGTCTAAATGTTCTTCCACTTGCCTATATCTAGAATACAATGATGTCAAAGAAAAATGGACTATTTTCAAAAGAAAACCAGTGTTATTAGCATCAACCCAGAAGACAGTCAACCAACCCAGCAATAGCCCTACCAGTTGTTGTGAAACACACTATCCCAGCAGTCTGAGATGTAGTCAGAGGCTGAGTAGAGCCACCGAAGGAGAAAAACCTATTGAGGGAGAAGATGGACAATGGTCAGGACTGAACCCCAGAGAGGTGACGACACTTCCCTTGGCCTAGCCCAGCTCCTGGAGAGACACAGGCCACCCCCACCCCCAACACAGGGCTGCTGCTGAACTCTGCTCTTATCAAAACTCCTGTCGTCACCCCGAGTCTGTGAGCCCTGCCTGGCCGCCCATTCTTCCTGGGCCACAATGCTTACAGGGGCAAGTTCGTCGGTCAGGTCGGGAAGCACAGCTTCAGAGGACAGAAGAGCTGGATCTTTCCGCAGCTGCTCAAGGTAACCTAAAAGGATGAATTTATCGCTCTCACTCCCAGTCCAGGGAACTTCCAGGGTTTTATACACCACTCTTCCTGCTGTGTTACGCCTTTCTAAGATAGACACCTGGGACAAAAAAGAGAGAAAAACCATTTAAAAGTCTCAAAAAAAATGGTAACTCACTGCCCCACTGCCCAGGAAGATGGAAAAAAGGGTCTAGTGAAGCCAGCAATAAGCTCAAATGCAAATATTGATGAATATAAAGTATCTGCAAGATTTAAATGGTGGAGTGGGACACCATAGGACTCCGTCCCCCCAAAGAAGCTTTGTACAACTGGCAGAAACAGTTTTCTCAAAGCCTCAGAAAACAGTTAAAGGATTACAGTAACAGAGTAAACACCGAATCAAGAAAAAGGCCACTTAAAGCAGTGAGGGGAAGTGGATGTGGCTCAAGCAGTTGGGCACCCACCTACCACATGTGAGGTCCCAGGTTCAGTTCCTGGTGCCTCCTAAAGAAGACGAGCAAGACAGTGAGTTGACGTGATGGGCTGGCACGGCGAGCTGATACAACGAGCTGATGCAACAAGGAGGCATGAGAGGCACAACAAGCAGGGAGCAGATGTGGCTCAAGCAGTTGAGCACCTGCCTCCCACATAGAAGGTCCCGGGTTTGGTTCCCAATGCCTCCTAGAAAGAAGACGAGCAGACACAGAGAGCACACAACAAATAGACACAGGGCAGAGAGCAAGCTCAAACGAGGGGGAGGGGGAGAAATAAGTAAAAATAAAAAATAAATCTCTAAAAGAGAAAAATAGTAAAAAAAATAAAAAATAAAAAATAAAAGGAGTAGGATCTCAATGCGCCCTGGCTGGCCCTTCCTCCTTGCTCACGGGCACAGCTGACGGGTGCTCTCTGTGCCGATCCCTGGTCCTGTTCTGGAGGGAGCAGAGTGACTCTCATACACATGCTGGAGCAAGTATGTCTGGCCCAGGCTGTCTGGTGCTGCCCCAGAACTTGCCCTACATGTAGAAGGTGGCTCACCTAGCACCCCTGCAGAACACTGTGGGAGAGCAGCAAGTCGTTTTGCCCTGGACGAGGGATCACTGACTGCAGAACTTATCAGGCTGTAGGACATAAGGGACTATGCCCAGGACGGTTTCTTAGGAAAAGGGGACATTCGGAATCGTTTACATGGGGGGAATTCCTAGGGCCACACACCCATGCCCAAGACAAGACACATGCACAGAAAGGATCAGGGAGGACCTTACACTCGTATGGGTAAGCCCTGAAGGAGAGCAACTGCTTAGGTAAATAGGTAAAAATGCAAAGACTGGGAAAGGTGTTTTCTCTTAGGTGTCTTAGCAAAGACTGCCAAAATGATGAAAAAGAGAAGAATTTCCTGTTTTTGATTACAAAGGCAGGGAAAGGGAGGAGAAATCACAGAGGATGAAGTGAAAGGGGCAGAAGTACAGGAGGGGGAAATTTCCAAAGCATATATGGTGGCCCAAGGAAGAGTTTCCAAACTAGGATGGTGCAAGGGTAGAACTGGTGGAAAGGACTGATGCACTTTCATCTTTCCTGATGCTTCTTTTTGAAGCTCAAAGCTGATAATCGAAGTGGGACCACTAGGGTGAAAGACTGTTGTAGAAGTAGGCTTTTAGGGATTAATGGATTTCCTGGAATCTGTACTCAAAGTCCTGAGGAAGGCGAAAACAGAAGCAAGTGCCACGTGCTTGTGAAGAGCCTGGCACCAGGAGAGAATCCGTGACTCACCGCTGATTTTCCTTGAAACGTTTCCCCGTCTGGTAGTAAGGTGTAGGCAAACTCCTGCTGCCGATTGCTGTAGACATGCACGAATCTCACTGTGTCTTGTGTGTTTGCCAGAGCAAAGGACAGGAAAGATTCAAAAGGTTTACTCAACTTGGTCACCTCGGCAGTCACTAAAACCACACAGTACCTGTAAGGTAATAAAGAGAAAAGTTTATAGCCAGTCCCCGAGGACATGGCTAAAACCTGTAAGAGCAAGTTCTTATTCGAGCAAAGAGGAGGAGGTGCTCATCTTATATAAGTGAATATGTTTTGCATAATGCAAGCTGTGATGGAAGATGAGCCTCATTCTGAAGGGATTTCTTCTGCAGTGGTTTCAGTGGAAAATTCATTCATTCTCCCAAATATTTACTGAGTACTTTGCTACATGCCAGGCACGATGACAGGTACTAAAGAGGCAGCTTTGAACAAGATGATCAATGTCTTGCCTTCATGGACTTTGTATTTCAATGGGGAAGATGGACAACAAATAAATAAGTACATCATGGCAGGGAATGACAGGTGCTATGGAAAAGAAACAAAAAAGAAGGGAAAGAGGGTAGAGAGAGCCCAGTGAGGGGCGGGTCTTGTGCTCTGTTAGAGAGGTTGGTTGGCAACACACCACCTGAGAAGGTGCTGTCTGAGCAGGACCTGAATGAAGTGAGCCCAAAGAGGAAACGGGGCCAGAGCGTGCCAGGCAGAGAGAAGTAACTTGATCCACTGCACATCTTTGGAAATTTTTAGAAAGACTACTGGCTGATGTGCGGAGAGCTGGCTGGAAGGTATGAAAGTGGAAGCAGGGAGACAAGTTAGAAGGTTAGCATGGTGGTCTCGATGGGAGATGGTGGCGGCCTGTTCCAGGGTGGCAGTGGTAACGGAAGTGAGATGTGCTTGGGTTGAGAGATTTTTTGAAGGCTGAGTAAACAACAATCTTTACAGTCCAGGATATTCTTCTTTATATCTAATTAAAGTATTTCTTGCTTTTTTCTTAGACTATAAAGGAATCTGAAAAGTCTGGAAATACAGGGGGAAAATCAATTCAAATAAACATTTTAGTTCCATTTTCAAATATGATACATGTTTCCCTTCCATCCCCGGACAGCTTTTACAAATGAAATAACTCTAAATTTAAAGCCATCGTTTAATTAATCTGGGAAAGTATGGTAAATATTTTCCTACCCTGTATATGCTTCACCTACTTTATGGAATAAGTATGCCCTAGCCTTCTCATTTCCCAGTTAAGAGAATCTAATTATTTTAACATGTCCTCAGTACCCTCCTTCCCTACCGTTTCATCATTTTCCTGGCTCATCTCTGCACTCTCTTCAAATCTCTAAGAGCAACAAAGACTCAGCCTGGGTAGAATGTTCTAGTAGGGATACTAACTCTCATATGCCACCTGTCTCTCCCTGACACCTTACCCCTTCACCTGGCTAAAGGCTACTCATCCCTGTGGTCTTAGCGGCAGTGTTACGTTGCAGGGAGATCGTCTCTCACCCCTACAGCAGGCTGGCACACCCAACTGCCGGGTTCTTAGGGCCAACACACCCTCCTACGATCATAATCGATACTTGTTCTGACTGTCATGGGGTAGGTGTTCAATCGCCTGGTGGTAAAATGTGACGTGGCCCCTCTATTGCAATGACAAGTGGAGGCAAAGCCTGGAGTCCTTACTTCCTCTGTCGGTGAGACCGTTTGACGGGGCAGAGTTCATGGAACAGCTTCTGGCTGGTAAGCCTGGCTGCCAGGAGATATTTGTTTTGGGTGATGAAGTCATCAATGACCTGCTTCTTCATACCTCGAGCCTAGAGAGACAACAAGAAGCACTTGATTTTTATTTGGTTTTCTCACTGCAAGTGGGCTTTATATATACCAGCTCAATAAAAATGTGGCTGACCCTGGCTAAAGTAATAGAACCAAGTAAGACAGACCTGTGTGAGCAAATAAACATGTCATCATCTATTTCAACCCTATAGGCGTTAAAGGACTATAGGTCTTTCAGGTCAGAGGTAAAATCAAGGGCTCGTTGTACTTGAGAACTTTCATGTAATGTTTTATGGTAAAAGGTTACAAAAACCTTTTGAATTCATTTTGAATTTTAGGCAAATTTATTTCCATTCAGGATTCATAGCAAACTGAACAATTAAAAAACAAACAAACCCCAAAGTAACAATGTTACTAAGTATAAGGCAGACTGCAAAACGGTATGATGACCATTTTATTACTAACGTTCATACATTTCAAAGGATTGAAATTATATACAGTAGGTTCTCTGACCACAATGTTATTAATATAGAAATCAATATAAGCCATTTATCTAAGAAGAAAGCAAATCAGAAATATTAGAAAATATTTTGAATTTGATTAATGAAAATAATACTTATCAAAACTTGAGAGGCAGATAAATGAAGGTAGTCTTAAAAATGAATGTATTAGAAAGTAAATTAATGAACATAAACATCTGAGTGAAGAAATTAAAAAAGAAACAGCAAAATATAAAAGTAGAAAGAAGAAATAAATAAAAAAGTAAAAATTAATGAAACAAATTAAATATATAGCAAAAAGATTAACAAAGCCAAAATTGATTCTTTGAAAGTGCTAATAAAATGAATAAATCTCTGGTAAAACTCATCATGAAAACTCAAGACAAATAACCATGATCAAGAATGAAAATGGGGAAAAAAGGCAAAAAAAAACCCACAAACAAAAAAACTAGAGGAAATTGAAAATTTTCTTGAAAAAATAGCTAAATCTGAAAAAAAGAAAACTTAATTCTTTAACTATTAAAGAAATTGAATAAAACCCAAAATTCAAGGCCCAGATGGCTTTAGAGATGGTTTCTACCAAACTTTCAAGGAAGACAATCCAACGTTACACAAGTCTTCCAGAGTCTAGAAAAAGGAAGGACATTCAGCAACTCATTTCATGATGCCAAAGCCCAACACGGGGTATCATGAGAAAGAAAAGTTAAAGGTCAACCTTATTTCTGAATATAGATGCAAAAATCCTAAACAAAATGTTAGCAAATTGAATCTAGCAATCTATTGAGAGGATAATGTAAATCATCATCACGTTGGATTTATCTCATTAAGGAAAGTTAGGTTTAACATTAGAAGCTAAATTAATATGATTTAGTGCATTATAGAAGTTTAAAGATTAAAGAAGATAATTCATAGGATAATCTCAATGGATGTGGAAAAAGCACTTGATAAAAATCAAGGGAAGGAAGTGGATGTGGCTCAAGCAGCTGGGCACCCGCCTACCACACGGGAGGTCCTGGGTTCGGTTCCTGGTGCCTCCTAAAGAAGACAGGCAAACAACAAGTAGACATCAAGCAAAAACAACAAGCAGACAAGAAAAATCAACGAACAAAAAAAAAACCACAAGGGAAGTGGATGTGGCTCAAGCAACTGGGCTCCCATCTACCACATAGGAGGTCCAGGGTTTGATTCTCAGGGCCTCCTGGTGAAAAGCAAGCTGGCCCGCATGGCGAGCTGGCCCACGCGGAGTGCTGGCCCCGTGCAGGAGTGCTGGCCTGTGTGGAGAGCTGGCGCAGCAAGATGACGCAACAAAAAGAGACACAGAAGAGAGACAATAAGAGACACAGCAGAACAGGGAGCTGAGGTGGCGCAAGAGATTGAGCAGCCTCTCTCCACTCCAGAAGGCCCCACGATCGGTTCCCAGTGCCACCTAAAGAGAACACAAGCAGACACAGAAGAACACACAGAGAGCAGACAACGAGTGCAAAACAAGGGGGTGGTGGTGGTGGTGGAATAAATAGATAAATCTTAAAAACAAACAAACAAACAAAAAAGAAAGAGCAAACTACGAGCAAACAGTAAGCAAAAACAAAAACAAAACGAACAGGGAGTGGATGTGCCTCAGGCAGTTGGGCACCCACCTCCCACATGGGAGGTCCTGGGTTCGGTTTCCAGGACCTCCTAAGAAGAAACAAACAGATGGTGTGTAAACAGACGAGGGAGCCATCTGTAGGGGGGTTGGGGGGTGGGGGGTAGAAATCAATATTCAAAAAAAGGAAAATATCAATATCCAATATCCATTCATGGTTAAAACTCTTAGTCAACAAGAAATAAAAGGAAACTTTGGGATCAAGAACAAGGATGCCCCCCCCATCACCATGTCTATTCCACATTACACCTGAGGCCCTTGTTAGTAGCAAGGCAAGAAAAAGAAATAAAAGAATAAGGGCTGGGAAAGGAAGCAGCAAAAGCATCATTAATCTTAGACAATATGATTGTGTATTTAGCAAATCTAAAAGAATGTACAGATAAATTATTTAAATCAGTAAGAGAGTTTAGCAAGGTTGCTGGATACAAAGTTAATATTTAAAAATCAATTGTATTACTTAATACCAGCAAACAGAAAATGTAATAAAAGAGATACCTTTTATAATAGTACAGAAAATATGATGTACCTAGAAATAAGCCAAATAAAACTATCACCTTTAGAGAAAATTATAAAGCCATATTGGGATGCATTACAGAAAATCTAAACAAATGAAAACAGGGAAGCAGATGTGGCTCAAGCAGTTGGGTGCCCGCCTCCCACATGGGAGGTCCCAGGTTTGGTTCCTGGTGCCTCCTAAAGAAGACGAGCAAGACAGCAAGCTGACGCGACGGGCTGGCATGGCAAGCTGACGCAATGAGATGATACAAAGAGGAGACACAATGAGACAGAATAAGCAGGCAGCAGATGTGGCTCAAGCAACTGGGTGCCTCCCTCCCACATGGGAGGTCCCAGGTTTGGTTCCCAGTGCCTCCTAAAAAGAAGACAAGCACACAACAAACAGACAGAGAGAACAGACAGCGAGCACAAACAACAGGGGGTGGGGAGAAATAAATCTTATCGTATATGATATTCTTAGATTGGAAGACTCAATTTTGTTAAGATGTCTATTCTCCCTAAACTGATTTACAG
>JAQZBX010096130.1:0-11832 GCA_029593785.1 Cabassous unicinctus
TACATGACCCCACCCTCCAAGTTCAGGGCTCTCTGGGCAGAGGTGTGGGAATGGAGGGGCTGTTTCCCATGGGACTTCTTTTCCCTATAACCCATTTTAGGTAGTGTTTCCCCCACATGCATTTCCTCCTACCACATGTCCTGGGGTCAACCCACTCATCCCACTATTGCTCTATTTCCTTTTGTGATAGTTTGAAGCTGAATGGACCCCAGAGAACTACTCCCTTACATTTAATTCATTCCTGTGGCTGTGGACCTATTGTAGGTGGGACCGTTTGTTTAGGTTAATTCAGTTAAGGCATAGTCCAGGGTGGGTCTTAATCCTCGTACTGGAGTCCTTTATAAGAGGATGTAATTCAGAGAGAGGAGAGAGAGCCATGGAAGGAGGAAGCTGAAGGCAAGGAATCCCAGAGAAGGAGGAAGAGCCTAGCAAATACCGCCATGTGCCTTGCCATGTGACAGAGGAGTCCAGGATCGCTGGCAGCCGATCAGTGAGAAAGCATGGCCTGATGATGCCTTGATTTGGACATCTTTCTCAGCCTTGGAATTGTAAGCTTGTAAGCTAATAAATCCCCATTGTAAAAGCCAACCCATTTCTGATATATTGCTTTTGACAGCCTAGCAAACTAGAACACCTTTCTACTTCTCCAGGATGACACCATACAAATTTAGTTACAACAGAACCATACAGGGTGATGTGTAACTTGAATCTACCCCTATTTGGGGAGAAACTATTTATCCCAGGTGACAGAGCACCAGAGGCCTTAGGAGATCTGTGCAAGAAAGTTCACCCCTGCACTGCAGTAATCATGAAAACTGTCCTCAATATCCACAAACATAAGATAGGTAAATATAGTATGAAATATCCATAATATAGAATACCGTGGATGCTAAAATACTGGTGAATTTTTAAAAATGTTGCATGAATAAAGAAACTTGCCAAAGGGTCATAAATGTGATAGCATGTATATAAAGTTTAAAATATACAAAAATACCATCAGATGTGTATGTATGTAGTAAAGATATAAAAACCTTCTTGGGCTTGATGAACAACAAATTCAGGGCAGTGGTCACCACTTGGGGTGAAGTGGGAAGGGAGGACAGGAAATAAGATGTGAAACAGGGGGGCTTCATTTATATTTTTATTTCTGAAGCTGGGTGGTAGGCATATAGTATTTGTTTTAACTTACTATGCTTTTTTGCAAACCTGAAAAACATATTATGATTTAAAAAAAAGAGAAAGAGAGCAAGCACCAAGGCGCAGGGCTGGAGTTTTCTCCGCGGCGTTGCCCCTAATAAACTCTCTCGCCCTCGGCTCTCTGGGCCTCTGTCTCCTCTCCTGTGAAATGGAAGAGTTAGCCCCCACAGCCTAGGATTTTAGGCACCAACTGCAGGAAAGAGAGAAACACACCCATCTGTTTGCCAACAGTCTTCTAAGGCTGTAGATGGCCAAGAGGGCAAGGAAAAGAGTGAAAAACTACATGGAATAATTATGACCCCCAAACAACGAGTGGGTCTGATTTTCTAAATTGCACTGGCCCGCTATTTCAGCACCTGCTGAAACCACCTCAACTGGATGGGACTCTTCTATTCTCTCAAATTCTTCTAGAGATAAAAGATTCCACAGCCTCTCTTGGTAACGCATCCCAGTATCTGGCAACTGCTACTGACATATGCAGAACATGAGGAAATTAAACTGCTATCACCCCTTTCCCTCCTACCCCTTCATATTTTAATACTAATAAATTCATGAACTTAAATAGGTAAATATCACACCTTAAAAATGCCACTAGAATAAACTTTTTCTTTTTTTTAAAATACGAAAATGGGCCAAGGCCCACTTGGAGGTGAAGTGGCGGGGAGGGCAGGAAATGAGAAGGGGAGCATGGGAGACTTCATGGTTTTATTTCTGAAGCTGGGTGGTAGGCACATGGTACAGCTTTCTTTTTTCCCTGGCCGTGACTCCTGAGGTTTGGAAGGAGACTGGGGCAGGCTCTGCGTTCATTAGGTGGATGGAGAACAAATCCTCCCTGACAGTCATTCATATACTAAGCCAGGTTTTCAAAAGCTTAGTCTCACAGAGGCTTTCAAAGCTCCATTTTCCACATTGCCGGGGAACAAACACATTGCTAGAGGGGATTCTAATGCTTCCAGAGAGTTATGAAGAGTGGAATGGAGTTGGTTATGATCGCCAGCATAAAGTGTAGGGGAGGCTAAGGTGCCCAGTACATTTCCTCAGCCAGCTCAGCGGCCCAAAGATGATGTGAGATGCCCCCTTAAACCACACAAGCGTCTCCCAAAGCTGAAATCCAGGGAGAGCACACAGCCTGCCTTTTCTCTCTGGAGCCAGGCTGCCAATTCCCTCACTCCACGTGCCTCAGCATGGACCAATTCTTTGAAGAGCAGGTGGAGAGTACACAGCAGTAGTGTGGAGTGTAGGGGATGGAGAGTATACCAGGTGACATCTGTAAGGAAAACCCATTGGCTTCCTTAATTAACCTCCCCCCAGTCTTAAAAGGTTGGGAGTGCAGGGAGAAGCTCCATGTGTGCAGGACTGGCTGGAAATTGAGACCCAGCAATTATCCTTCTCTCCAGAAATCTTTCCAAAATAACTGCTGACAACTTCCCTGAGGCCATCATAGCAATATACCTCCCAAACGTGTCCTCACCATTTTCATCATGGTTTCCTGATATGCCACAGCAACCAGATGGGATCATTTACCCAGGACTTTACCAGAAGCTCACGGTTTGCAAAAGGAAATTAACTAAGTGAACCCCATGCATCTGGATAGCCATATCACTCCTCTTCCTGGTATGGTCCCCTAGAGCTGTTTCCATGCTTAGCTCGTGGTTGGTTACCATATAGCAAAGGCCAAGGTTTTCCCACTACCAGAGTGGGATCAGGGTCATGCAGGGGAGGTGTTTTAGTTTTCTTGGCTGCCTCAAGCAAATACCAATGCAATGGGTTGGCTTAAACAATTGGAATTTAATGGCTCATGGTTTTGAGGCCAGGAACAAGTTCAAATCAAGGTGTCATCAAGGTACTGCTTTCTTCCCAAAGACTGTGGCATTCTGGGGCTGGCTGCTGGTATCCTTGGTCCTGGGCTCCTTTGTCATATGGCAAAGTACATGGGAGTCTTTCCTGGCCTCTCCCTTCTCTTCCTGGTTCTGTTGAATTTCAGCTTCTTGTTTCCGGTGTTTTTTTTTCTATTTGAATTTCAGTTGCTTATAAAGGACTCCAGTTAGAGGATTAAGACCCATTCTGGTTGGGTTGGGCCACACTTTAACTGAAGTAACCTCATCAAAAGGTCCAACTTATAATGGGCTCACACCCACAGGAAGGGATTAAGTTTAAGAACATGTTTTTCTGGGGTACATACAGCTCCAAACCACCACAAGAGGCTTCCTCCATTATTGTCTAAAGATCTGCTTCTTCCCAAAGGACTGACATCCAGAATAATCATTTCTTTCAAGGACTATTAACAGTAGTATAATCTTATCTCCAGCCTCAATGGGACAAATACATCAGAGTACTTTAGATAGGTATGTTCAGTACAAGAGATACACACCTGCAGTGGCAGGAATGGGGAGGGAAGAGGGAACAGGGGTATGTCTTTATAGTATCTTGGGTACCGAGGGTTGACTTGTTATCAGACAGAGTCATGTAGGAGGTTCCTTGGTTGACAACTCAGGGTGTTTGCTCAGTGTTCTCTCTCATAATGTTACTCTAGAAAAGGGAAATAACTCTTTAAGTGGCAGAGGCTGATCTTGCTTTAGAACAGTGGACAAAGTGGCTGTGGGATGAGCCTGGAATTAGAATTGGACCTTGCCAGGTGCTCATCACTGGATTGGCTTCATTACCAATTTGTGACTGTAGCTGGGCTGTGGAGATGATTTACCAGCCTTGTGTTAGAATCGTAGCAGGCCTCAAATGGAAACATCACCCAGCACTAACCCAGTGCCAGAGCACATAGTAGGCTCCCATAAAATAGCTGTTGAATACATGCATGAGAGAAATGGCCAACTATGATTTCAAGCGCAGCAGTGCTTTCATCGTCATCAATCACACCAATAATGGAAGCTCATATTTATTGAGCATTTACTATGTGTCTAAAACTTTAGAAAACACTTTCAAAAGGGAAAACCATTTATGAAGTCAAAGACCCATGGAGGTTGCCCAGTGTTCTGTCAGAGGGCTTGAGCAGGGATAGGTAGGAGGAAGGTGAAGGCCCCAGAGCAGGGGCTTGGCCCCTGCCTCAATTAAAACAGCAGCGTTTTTAGCTCTCTTTTATATTGCTGGTGCCCAGAAAGTCATTTGAAAGAGGGCTCCACTACTGAAATTTGAATACCATTGTTTCATTTAAAACTCTTGCGAGAAAACCGAGGACATAGGCAGAGACATAGCAAATGTCACATTCTTAGTAAGTGGCAGAGCTGAGGTTAGAAAACCAGGTCTCCAAAACAGTGCTCTTTAGGAAGCTGTTATGGTTTTCCAGGAGGGAGAAGTTGGTGGTCTGCTCAAGCAACGGCAGAGGTGCCTGAAAAATATTTATAGTCAATCCATATACCTCTCATAGCTATGCATTTCAGGAATGAAAAATATTTTCTAGCACCCTTTAAGATCTCAGGAAACCCTCTAGGGCTGATTGGATATAAAGATGGCTAAAGACTTGGGCAAGGGCAAAGGCAAGTTTGTACTTGGGGGAAGCAGGAAATCAAATTGGAGGGAGAGGTTGGGGCTGGGCTGTAAAACCTGGCAGGGGAGACAGAACATTGTCCTGTAAACATCACAGAGCCCTGGGGATGCAATGCAAGCCTCAAGCTGAAAGAAGGAGACAGCCAAGACAGCAGAGCAGATGGTGGGGCAGGACAATTGGTGGCCATTTCAGAAATTAATTATTTCTCTCTGCCACCTTTTCTTTGTGCCTTGTCTTTTCTCTCCACCCTCTGAGTCTTTAAAGATATCTAAAATGTTGTGATTATGTTTGAATGCATAAGAAGAGTAGAATCAGGTGGAAAGAGCATGCAGATCCATGGACATTATTATGCAAATGGCCTAGCAGTCATCCAGACTGGGTTTCCAGAGAGAGCACTCAACCATTCTCCTGGCTATTTAAGCATATTGTGAGTTTAAGAATAAATCCAGGTGAATGATAGGCTTGGGTGGATGGGGGGCCTGGGCAGGGTCTTCTGAACACAGTTTCTCTATTAGAAGCCCCTCACAGGGCATTTAATTTTAAATAGATGACATAATAAAGTGGAGAATTACGTTTCAATGAGAGGAAAGGAAGATGGATAAAACGTCTCCAAATTATTCTCTCTCCTTCATACCACACACTTCTTTATGCAGAAGCTTCTCTAGTTCTGACAATTTCCATCTATATCCCCAGTGTCCTCTCTTACCAGATTTGTTTTACTCTTACTGTTGAGGGGAAATTAAGCTGCGTATGTAAGTCTCCAGCTTGCTCTGAAAATGTAGAACTCCTGTGATGATTCCAAACCCCTTGAATTGCTCAGAGCAAAGATATGCATCACCTTCACCTTGAAAAGGAGCTTGGGAGCCTTCCTTACCAACCCAGATATCTCCAAGCTGCAGCAACTTGATGGTACAAATAATCATGGGGCAATTGTAGAAACTAAATACTTGGGCAGTCTCCCTCAGTGATTTCTGGGAGCCCCCAGGGCTACCTCACCTGTGCTCAGGACCAAGTCTGCTCACGCTCTGCCTCTGAGGCTGGTGCCCTCTGTGAGAAGGCACTCTGTGTGGCACAACGTTCCGCCAAACCTCAGATGACAAGGCTGCAGCATGGTCTGTGGCAAGCCATTGCATCTCATGATCTAGGCCCTGAAGCATCACTGCTTGTATCTAGTCTCATAAAATCCTTATGAGTTTCATCCTCTTAACTCATCTCTCTACAGAGTTCAACCCGAGGCTGTCCAAAATATGCGTAAGGATGTGTGCAGCAGACACAGGAAATAAACTGATCACCCATCACGAGAAGAAATTGGCTGAAAAAATCGTGGTATATTCATACCGTGAAATGATATGCAGACATTAGAAGGAATGAGTTTGAACTATTTCAGATGACTTGGAGGGATTTGAGCTACAAATGAAATGTATATGCAATTTGAGCTCATTTTCAAGCAACAAAAATGCTTTATTATATGTGTATATGTAAAGGTATAGCTCAATATGGTCTTTATAGAATTCTATAAGTGAAAAGAAACAAATGGAAGGACCCAATTTACCTTATTAAAAAGGCACCTCTCCTGCTCTGCCTCACCTCCTCCCAGTCCACCTTTTATGCCACCTTTTGCTGTAGCTGCTGGCTGCAGGCAGATGTAAGCTGATGGCAACCACCTCAGCTGCACTGTTTGCTCTACCTTGGGGTTCCTGACTCCCCAGCATTCTCCCAAGGAGTTCAAGGGATTAATTGTTGATGAGCAATGGGGCTTGGGAGGGAGCTGGCAGATTAATGCTCATCTCTTCCTTCCCACAGGTGGGCAAATGAGATCCTTTCTCCATGAATCTTCAGTGTCCAGCAGGCTGAAAAATGCCACCCTCCTGCCCCCAAAAAAGATATGCATGTCAAATATCCATGTCAAATCCTGAAACCTATGAATGTGACCTTCAGGATCTTGTGATGAGAAGGAGATGATTCTGGATTATCTGGGTAGGCCCTGAATCCAATGACAAGTGCCCTTATAAGAGAAGGACAGAGGAATATTTGAGACAGACAGAAGAGGAGAAGACAAACAGAGAAGGCAATGTGAAGATGTTGAATAGAGCAAGGTAGCCACAAGCCAAGGAATACCGACAGCCACCGGAAGCTGAAACAGGCAAAGAATGGATTTTCCCCTACAGAGCTGGGGGAGCATGGCCCTGCTAACACTTTGATTTCAGACTTCTGACATCAGAAATGTGACAGAACAAATGTCTCTCATTTTAAGACACCGATTTTGTGGTAATTTGTCATGGCAGCCCTGGGAAACAAAGAGTGTCCCCTGTGGGCTCATCCCCAAGTCGCACACAGTGATGGCAAACTCACTGATGGAAGGATTGGCTTTCCTTCCTTACCTATCTCTCTCTTCCCAGTCCCCATTCCAGTTTCCTGGTGTCATTTCCCAAAATAAATTCCCTTTATGCAAGCCCTGGTCTCAGGCTCTGCTTTCTGGGGGAAATCTAGACTGAGAGTGTTGGCTCCAGACATGACCCTAGAAAGCAGAAACTCAAGATGGGATTCTGGAGCTGGTTCACTGGCTGGTCAGATGGTGGTAAGGACTCCATTGCTGGTGTTGAGTGGGCTGGTGACAGCTCCTGGCATGCGGTGCATTACTGAAGTGTAATGTCCACTGGCCTGGGGCATGTGATGACCATCCCTCCATGGTAAAGGACACCTTATTGCTTCTTGCACCTGCTATTACTAAGAGACATGCTATCTCCAGTTTTGGAGGCTACATTTAACACATTTGGGAATACTGATCTGACCCCTTTTATTGGGTAACTAGGAATTCTGTCAGTTTTGAGTAGGGCCTAGAGCAAGAGAAGGCTCTGCAGCAAGCCTAGGCTCTGGGCAAGCAGCCCTGCCACTTGCGGTATATGACCCAGTAGATCTAATAGCATTAGTGTGTGGGATCCTTGGAAAATCCCAATAGGAAAATCACAGCCCACACACCTAGGGTTCTGGAATACGGTTGTGTCTTCTGCAGCAGAGAATATGCACCATTTGAAAGCAGCTTTTTGTATTCTACTAGGCCCTAGTAGAGGCAGAGCACCTGCGAGGAGCCATTGATTGACTATGACCAGAGATGATCAAAGACTGGGAATTATTACATGTGCCAAATCATATGGTGGCACGGACACAGTAGCAATCCATCATTTAAAAGGAGTGGTAGTTTCTGGATATCACATAAACAGAGGTACAGAGGGCACAAGTAAGTTACTTAACAGGTAGTCCTGACTTCCACGCCACCTGCCTCTGTTGTCCCATTGCCTCTGCCTCAGCTTACATCTGTGGACTCATGGGGAGTTTCTTATGGCCATCTGACATAGGAGGAAAAAACTTGGAGGTTGTTCACAGATGGACAAGCTCAATATGTAGGTGCTGATTGGAAATGGGCCTGTATGCACTGTAGCCTCACTCAGGGGTTCCCTAAAGGACAGTGATAATTAGAAATCCTCTTTTTGAGCAGAGTTGCAAGTAGTGTATTGATCACTCAATTGGTATGGAGGCAGAGGTGGGCTGAGGTATGGATAGCCACTGACTTCTGGCTGTGGTAAGTTGTGGGCTGAATGGTCAGAGACCTGGGAGGAACAAGATTGGAAGACAAGAGTGAAGTTAGGGAATGGGACATTGGGGTAGACTGATGGGACTGGGTACAGAGTATAAGGATCTTAGGGTTTCAGTTTAATGCTCACCAGGAGCATCTACCAAAGAGGATATCAGTCAGCCTCTCTCCTTGGCCACCCCAGTGCTTGTGCATGGGCCCCTGAATGCCATGGGGTAGGGGTCAAGACTATATATGTGGGCCCAACAGCATGAGCTTCTTCTCATCAAGGCTGATCTAACCACTGCCAAGACAAATGCCCCACCTTCCAGCAAAAGATACCATGGCCAAGCTCTCAACGTGATGACATTGCTCAAGGAGCCAGCCAAACATGGTGGCAGGTTGATTTCTTCAGATGCCTTCACCCTGTTAGGGCAGCAATTTGTGCTTATAAGAATTAACACCCACTTGGGATATGCTATTCCCTTCTCTGGCTGCGAGCATCCAGATTTATCAGCATAGAGCTGCATAATATTGCCTCAGACTAAGGGACCCATTTTATAGTAAAAGAGGTGTGCCATTGGATGCTTGACTATGGGATTTTCTGGTTATACCAGATAGTGCATCACCTGGAAGTTGATGCCTAAAAGAAAGACCTATTAAAGTTTCCTTTAAGATGTTATCTTGGGGACAGCACCTTGTGGGGTTGGGGTATATCTTTCAGGATGTGTTACATGCATTGAATCAATGATCAATATATAGTCTGTGTCCCCAATATCTAGAATGCATGGATCCTGGAACAAAGAGGTGAAAGTAGGATTAGCTATTCTCATCATTGCTCTCAGTGACGCACTTGAGAAATGTGTAGATGCCATCCTGCAACCTTGTGCTCTACTGGACTAGAGGCTCTGGTTCCAAAGGAGGAATATGGTTGCACCAGAAGATACTGAAAGAGTTGAAGCTAAGAGTTGAAGTTGGAGCTACAACTATCATTTAAAAATTTTAGGCTTCTGGTGCCAATGGAACACAGAGAATTATATTGGTGGGAATAATTGACTCTGGTTATCATGAAGAGCTAGGGTTGCAGCTCCCCAATGGCATCAGGAAAAACCATGTCTGGATCCCTTACCCCTTGACCCAACAAGAGTAAGGCAACTTTTGTCCCAACTCTGCAGGGGTGAAGGATGAAGTTCTGGCCGGGGGTGAGGGAAGTCTGGAATGGGTGTGGGGGAGAAAGATGAACATCAACAAGAGTATTGGCAGCCCAGATGAACTCTCCTGAATGCAGCCTTTGTAGAAATGGCCACTGGCCACCACATTAAAGACTTTGTCGCTGACTGGACTCCAGGGAGTGCATGAGTGATGTAAGGGGGAGACTGCTCTGGACACCTCCCACACATCATGCCTTACATCCCTTCGCTCCACCTTTTACAGTGTCATTTGCTGCAGCTTCCAGCTTTATGCAGGTGAAGCCTGTCAGCACCTCCCCTCAGCTGTACTTCATTTCTCACTTTCCTCCCTGGGGCCCCTTGAAGCTGCTAAACTACCCTGGCCCTCACCTGTGCCCTCTCAAGCACAATCTAGAAGTGAGAGGGAATTAACACACCACCTGGCCATCCTTGACAAATGGGACCTAGAAGCTGGTGAGTAAGCGTTCCCTTTTTCCTTCGCAGAGGTGGACAATTCTGAGGTGTATTCCATACAACTCCTTAGAGGCTCCCGGGAGTTTAAGCCTGGTTGCTCACAGCAGTGACCAGTTCACTGAAGCATCCTTCCTTCCCTCTTTTATTCTTTCTGGTCCCTCACTCCTGGGTCATTTCCCTAAATAAACTCCCTGCGTGCAATCCCTTGACTTGGGTTCTGCTTTCTGCCTAAGACCCATGGGTTTCCTGTGGAAAATGGAGATGGTTGTGGGGTGCTGAGACAGGAGAGGGCAGGAAAAGGTGGCTAAATGTGTCCATGAGCAGGGAGAGGGGATCATCTGTACTGGATTCCATTTTTGTAAAATTACTTAATGTTCAGATCTACCCATAAAAGGTACATGCAAAAATGGTCACCAAAATATCAATGTTGGTTATCTTAGGATGGAGAGATATGTTTTTATTGTATTTTTATATTTTAAAAATATTTAATTTTATGTGAGTTATTTATAGTAAACGTGTGATTTATAGATTATAATCAGAAAAACATTCTCAGGAAGGGGTATAATTGAGATAGAGAAAAAGCACTGAGCTCATAGGGATTTGATATGTCCTCAAAATTCTCACTTGTGATACACAAGGGGAGATAAACAGGCTCATAGAATACAATGTATGGTGCCTTCTATTCATTATCTTCTTTCCCCCATGGGTGAAGGCCACCATCTAGGGTATTGAGCCATCCCATTTCCAGGTGGTGCATGACTAGTTGACTTTAAATTCTACATTCCACCAGATTGATTCTAAAAGCCTCCATCCATTCCACAGTTTCAAGGGTCATATTTAAAATTGTCCTCCACACAGCTTGGCTCAATTCTCAGTTAACCAGCCCTCAGGCAACACAGTGGAGAGAACTGAGGCTGTGCTCTTAACAGGAGGGGGAAGCTATTGGACTCCTTCCTTGAACTAGGATTTGAGTTTTGAAAACTCTAATTTCTAATGTGAAGAAAATGGAGTCATTCCCCCCACAGAGGAAACTTCTGGGTAGAAAACTGTAAGTATGAAGGTTTTTAAAATGTGTTCTAGAAACAGGAAAGTTAGGCAAGTCATAGCCCAAATCCTGGGTTGATAGCAACTTCATATATTATTAAAGCCTGACTGCAGCTGAAGAGAATTTCCTACTGAAATGAATGAAAGAAGTTGAAACTCCACAAACAGGACGAAACAAAAGGCAGCTCCCTGCAGACATCAGTTAGAGATATAAGGACCAAGAGTATCTGTTTTGTGCCTAACACCAGTGTTTCTACCTCTCAGTGGCTATTAAAGAAGCTTCTATACATTATCATTCTCTTTTGAAAACCATAATTTACAAGTCAAACCTCTCCTCTGTTATCTTTCCTCTGCCTCCAGTTGCAGCTTTTTCTTAAACATCACCTTCATAACCATCCCTACCCCCTTTTACCTTGTCAAGTAAAGTTCTCAAGGGCATAAGCCTACTTTGAGAAGGCAGGGTGGAGGGCTGGGGGTTCTGGAATAGTGTGCCTGGATGACTCCCAACTGCCTTTAGGATCAAAGTGTCCTCCCATCTCAACCTCCTAGGCATCCCAGCTGCCTAGGAGGTGGTCCCAGGTCACTCCGACTGGGGAGGCTGGAGGCTTCAATTTGTGTACTATTTTTAAAATTATTTAAATATTTGTACCCCCAGGAAACTTCTGAGGGACTGGAAATGTTCTATTAGATATAGATATAGATATAGATGTAGATAATATATCTTGATCTGGGTTGTGGTTACCAGGTATATAGCTAATAAAAATCCATCAGTTTTGTACACTTGGTTGTGTATATAAAATATTCTTCAGGAAAAAGAAATAGTTACGAATATAGACAGCTATATGCTTTCAAAATACCCAGTGCCATGGTTAAGCCAT
>JAQZBX010096131.1:0-11827 GCA_029593785.1 Cabassous unicinctus
TTAAAAAAAAAAAAAAACATTCAAAGGGAAGCAGATGTGGCTCAATCGATTGGGTTCCCATCTACCATATAGGAGGTCCAGGGTTTGATTTCCGGGGCCTCCTGGTAAAAGGCAAGCTGGCCCAAGCCGAGAGCTGGTCCACGCGGAGTGCTGGCCCACACAGTAGAGCTGGCGCAGTAAGATGATGCAACAAAAAAAGGCACAGAAGAGAGACAATAAGAGACACAACAGACCAGGGAGCTGAGGTGGCGCAAGAGATTGAGCACCTCTCTCCACTCTGGAAGGTCCCAGGATCGGTTCCCGGTGCTGCCTAAAGAGAAGACAAGCAGACACAGAAGAGCACACAGAAAGCAGACAGTGAGTGTAAAAACAATGGGAGTGGGAGGTGGGCTAGAAATAAATAAATCTTTAAAAAAAAATTCAAAAACAAAAAAGGGTAAGCATCAAATTCTTTCAGTTTCTACAGTTCCTTACACCTGTTTCTACTTAAAAATTCATATTATGGCAAAAATAGTATGTTTTTTAAAAATGCACAACTTGACGGAGGAGAGTCTTAGAATGAACAATTAATTTTATTACAGTTCCTGAGAACTTAAATAAAACTCACTGAATCCAAATCTTTAAAGAAATTTATGGTCTTTTCTTTTTCATTAGGAATTTGGCAAGTAATCACTAACAAGTCTTTAAATTGATGTTAATAATAGATTCTTTAGGATTATTTGACAGTAAGTTTACAATGTTTTCAGACACTCAAAACCACTATTCTTATCAGGAAGCGTTTTACAATGTAATAGAGCAATATAAGTTCTGGCCAGCTCAGATCCATGATGCACTGGGCCCGAAATCTGGCCTCTGACTGTAGTGGGAGAGGCAGGAAAGGGAGGGGGTGGTGCAGGCTACAAGACAGTAAAGGCATGATCAGATTTTCAAGTCTTCAGAGTACAAGTGCTTGGGAAAGGAACTTCCACCAAAAATATGAGCCCCTCGAGTGCAGGGGCCATGTTTTATCCTTTCCTGAATACTCAACAACTAGGGTATATACCAGCCAATTATAGGTGTTTATTAAGTGTTTGATATGTGATCTAAATCAACTAAATGTTTGAAAATTAACCTGAAATAGTCAACTAATAAACCATTAAGAATTAATTTCACTATTTTTCTTGCCTTACAATTATACCATTTTTTTTAAAGGTATAGTTAAGACAGATATCAATCATCTCACAAAATTTTGATACTAGATTTGCAGGGAGACTAAGTTTTCACCCGAGTGCCTAAATAATGCTTCTACATGGGTTTAAAAAGTTAAATTCTGCAGCGTATACATATTTAGCTTCACTTATATGTCAAACAACTAACTTTGATTAAAATAAGTTAAATTAATATTCCCTAATCCTTGTCTTTTGAAAAGTTAAAGAGTACTTTGAGAAGAAAGGTCTTGGTTAAATTAATTTAAGGATCAATGGGTTGAAATAAAGCTAAGCAAGGTTTCTTTACTGCTTATTTCCTTCAATATATTCAGGTACATAGTGTATCTCCAGACGGGAAAGAACATGTGATGAATTACAGAAGGATTTTCACTTTGGAAACTGTATTCATGGAGTTTCTTTCTTTCAGGATTAGTGTTCCCCCAGAAAACACACTGGGAATTGCTGAGTTAAATCCTATCTTGTGTTTTACTTCAGAGACCCAATGACAATGACACAACCAGGGCTCTGCAGCCCATCAGGAATTAAAATGGATGTAGCACATTCATTCATATATAAATATATATATATACACACACAAATCTCTGTTTTAATGTGTACTTTAATTACATAGAAACATTTTGTGTGATTTATACAAACTTCATTCAAAACCTATTTGTTAAATAGATGCTGAATTACTCCTATGCCGTGATGAATTATGACTAACAATTAAGAGAACTGAAAATATCATGGTCAGCTTTCCCCTAAAATGTAATGACATGACACCAGTGATTCCACAGTCTAAGAATTAATCTCAAGTCTATGAACACTGACAGGGGTTATGAACTGGCTTCAGAGTATTCAAAAGTCCTGAAATTTAAAGCAAGATTACGTGTATCTGCACATTTTTGTGGGAAGGCAGCTCTAACCTTTATCAGATCTTTAAAGGATTCCATGGCCCAAATATATATATTTTAAAACACTCCAATAAATCAGATGTCTTCTAGCATTACTCCAGTAATATTTACAACACAAAACGATTTCATTTGCCAAATCAAGATGATCAAAAATATTGCAAATAGTCCCGATTAAAACATTTGCAATGAGCACTAAACGTGATACTAGAATCTGTACACAAATACAAGTTGTAGATGCTCTTTTGCTCCCTGGTCTATTGTGTGGTATCTGGTGAATCTGCAGTAATTATATAAATTAATAAATTAATTTATAGAAATTAATTTTCAGGAATAAATGTTTGCTTAATTTATTTATTCCAAGTTTAACAGTTTTTAGCTCAAAAGACACTATCTCATTACTGCATAGCACTGATGGGAAATTAGACAGTACTTCCTGTATTATCTCCCGTAATAAAGCAGTCTATTACCAATCACTTCCTATACTATCAAGTGTGCCTAACCTCCAGATGTTTGCCGACCTAGCTCTCTCAGGGCTAGCTCAGATCTCATCCCATTACTTTCCCACCAAAACTAACTATACCCTTGTCCCAAATATGCCTTGTAATCACCCAACCAGTTTTCCTTCAAATTCTTCACATTTCTCCGAAACGTACTCATGCCCCACTTTCAAAGAAAACTTTCCAACCCCATTCAGTTCCCAGCAATCTTATCACCCAATACTGTACACCAACAAAAGTGTTTCTCAAAAAGTAGCCTAAGAGATTGCATCTGTCCCCAGGCAGAATTTAAGAGGAGACCTGGAAACTGCATTTTTAATGAGCAACTTAGGCTATTTTGATTCCCACTAAAGTTTAAAAATCACTGCCTAATATAATAATAACTAGTCTATATCAGCTATTCTCACCCTTGCTCAACATTAGAATCACCTGGAGAGTTCTCAAAATTACCAATACCAGCCTCCATTCCAAAGCAAGTAGAACAGAATCACTCAGACATGTTTTTAAAGTCATCAGTATTTTTTTTTAATGCCCCAAGTGATTCTAATGCATAGTGAGACTTGAAAATCACTCTATAATATCCATCTTGCAATAAATCCTACACATCTCTATGATAGATCTTCTGTTTTGATATTAAACCATTAGTTAATTCATTCTGATTTTACTTTTCTTGTATTCATGTCCTGTTAAAGTTTTATTACCTGTCTCCTTAATCATAAAAGTCCATTGTCATCTTTCATAACTCCAAATAAATAGGTGAATAGCAGATGTCCATTCTTTGATTAGTAACAATCCACCTCAGGCCACTTAGTCAAGGAAAAAATATGCAATAAAAATAGTTCATCTTTTGCCACCTCACTGTCCCCATCAACTCTCAATTCCTTTTCCTACACTTCTACCATTCTTTTATCTTCTTCCTTCATAATTATCAACTAATTCTTATAAGATACACCAATGAGTATAACCTGTTAAAAGAACATCATGTTAATTGTTGCTATACTTAGATTTCAAAGGGAACACAATTTTAATAGTTGATAATCTGGCAGATTCTGATCCAGGCTCAAGGATGAAAACCAGAGTCATGGGAATGAACGCAGGAGAAGATGGTGCTGCTACTCACTGCTAGGAAAAGGCAGATGCAAGTGGCTTCTCATTTCATTTTCCTTCTTCTTTTATTCTAGGAAAGCCTTTTTAAAGTCACCCTAAAAGTTGCTTGGCACCAACGAGCACAAAATCTTGCAAAGAGCCCAGTACTATGAGAGGTAAACTAGCCTACGTAACTCTGAATGGGCAGATTTCCCAATTCATACTGCTCGCTGCTATTTGGTTCCAGAATTCCAGGCAATTACATTTTATAGAGGATAAAGTTAAAAGCCAGACATAATGGGCTAACTCCCCAACAAAAGTGTTTTATCCGTGACTGAAAGATTGCTGCTGCTTCTATGGGAGGAGGGGCAATAAAACCAAGTATCATGTTTTCAGTCAGAGAGGAACCACTAAAATAATGCTGCAAACTCATGTGGTTTGAATTAAATGCTGTTGCAACATCTACCCAAAAAATCCCAGAGAAGCCACATACAAATACAAACACACACAAAACGCCTTTACGGACAAGTGAAGAAATGACTACTAAAAGGGAAAAACCCTAGAGAAGACAATTTTAAACAAATTTAACTCCAGGGTATTGGAAAGAGGATAATCTTGACTTATAAAATAAAGGCCTCTCAAAAATTGCTGCCCATAAGCAAACCCTTTTCCAACTCTCAGTGGAAGCTTCTTAATTTCACAGGCAGCCTTTTGTTCCAATACGTATAGTTTCCACAAGCCTGGCAAGCTAGCAGCCACCCAGGAACTGCCATCTCTCAGCCATGACCGCCCCACCCACCGCCCCCACAGCAGCAGGGTTTTCCTGTGGCTCCCAGAGGCAATGAACACAGGGCTCTTCAATTGTGACACAGGGAAACCAACCACAAATGAGAAAATCTTTTCTTTGCCTGGTTCTGTACTAGCACCTTATTTACTGGCTCTCAGGTATTCAAATCGTCAATTTATTATACCTTTTTCTTACAATTTTGGTGGTGGTGTTTTTTGTTGTTGTTTTTTTAAGTTCTTTCTCATGAAAGGGAACTTCCAGGTGAGACTCTGGGGAAATCAGAAAGTCATAAAAGGAACCCAGTCTGAAAGAAGTGATCAAGGACACAGATTAGGGTAGGGAAGTTAGGACAGTGTTCAAAGAGGAGGAAAAGTAGGGAGGGTCAAAATGAACAAAGGCGGGCATCAGTAACAAAGAATCTCTGAGTTTCTGACAGAGTGAGTCCCTTAGAGGGCCTGGTATGGACCTAGGAGACAGACAACCCTCCATGTGGGAGGACTCTACCAAGTCTTAGAAAGCAAAGAACGGCCTTTCACACCTGCCCTCCCTTCCCCTCTACTTGCTGCTCTGTCCTGAAGGAGCACACAGTGTAATATGGACCCACGTGGACTGGATTCAACTCCTGACCCTGCCAAGTAGGAACCTTATGAATCTGAACACGCCATTTAAGCCCTCTAGATCTTGACACTGTCATCTGTAAAATTACTCTGCTAAACGGACAGGTATTGTGGCCTGCTGACCTCCCGAGTTACTGTGGAAATCTAATGCGCTAAGTATGTAAGCTAAGCCTTTTGTAAATGGTCAGCCTCTACAAATGCCAGGTACAGACACTGCTTTACTCTCCCAAGCTGGGAGGAGGCAGCTCAAATACAGGGAAGCAGCAGGTACTAATGCAAGACCATGACACTGGAGCCAGCTAGACCTGGTCAGTCCAACAGAACAGCCACTAGCCATACATAGCTACTGAGCACTGCAAAAAAAGCTCTGAACAGAGACGTGCTGTAAGTATAAAACACACGCTTTCATTCTTTTGTATGAAACAAAAAGAATGCAAAAGAATGCAAAATATCTCATTAATTTTTATACTGATGATGGTAGCACAACATTGTGAATTAATTAACAAAATTAACAACACTGAATTACATATTTGTGCTTAAAAAGGGAAATTTTAGGTTGTATATGGTACTAGAATAAACTTTTTAAAAATCCATGGACCTGCACCACACAATGAACCCTACATCAAACCACAGACTATACTTAACAGTACAAGTATAAAAATGTGCTATCAAGGGAGCAAATGTAGCTCAGTGGTTGAGCACCTGCCTCCCACATACGAGGTCCCAGATTTGATCACTAGTACCTCCTAAAAATAACAAAAAATAAAATAATAAATATTTTTTAAAAAGTGCTTTCATTATTTGTAACAAATGTTCCACCTTAATGCAAAGTGTTAATAATAGGGTGGTATATGGGAATCCTGTATTTCATGCATGATTATTCTGTAAACCCACAGCTTCTCTGATAAAAAATAATAATACTTTGGATATATTGGATTAGGTAAAATGTTATTAAAATTAATTTCACTTTTTCTTTTTACCTTTTTAATGTGGCCACTAGAAAAATTTTAATTATATATGTGGCTTGCATTATGTTTTTATTGGACAGCAATGAGCTACACTCTGATTCACAAATATGCTCTAGCAGTTACCTACTTTGGGCAAGTTATTTCATCTCCAAGTCTGAGTTTCTGTAGAAGTAAAATGGAAATAACAGCTCTCAAGAGAGATAATGTACAGAGTTCTTAACACAAAGCCTGGTAGCTGGAAGCTTAATAAATTTATTAATAATTCATTCATTCAGCAAATATTTGAGTACCTGCCATGTGCCAGACATTGTAAGAAAGACAAAAAATGCTTGCCTTCATAACGCTCACATTCCGAGAAAGACAATTATTAAAATAAGTAAATAAAAACTACCCACTGTGTTAGCTAATAAGTGCTGAATAGTATAAAAAGCACATGAGTGGGCTGGGGGAAGAATGGGTAGGGGGTGCAGTTTCAAAACAGCATGGTCAGGAAAGCTTCAATGAGCAATGCACTGAAGCATGGACCTAATTGTCATGGTTCCACAGTATCAGCATCAAAAAGTATTAGGCAGGGAAGTGGATGTGGCTCAAGCAATTGAGCTCCCGCCTACCACATGGGAGGTCTCTGGTTTGGTTCCCAGTGCCTCCTAAAGAAGACAGTGAGCTGGCACAATGGGCTGGCACAGCAAGCTGACACGACAAGATGATGCAACAAGAGACACAAGAGGAAAAATATAATGAGAGATGCAACAAAGCAGGGAGCAGAGGTTCCCAGTGCCTCCTAAAGAAGACAGCAAGCTGACACAACGGGCAGGCGCAACAAGATGATGCAACGAGATGGAGCAACAAGAAACACAGGGAGGAAAAACATAATGAGAAACACAACAAAGCAGGACGTGGGGGTGGCTCAAGCGATTAGGCGCCTCCCTCCCACATCAGAAGTCCCGGGTTTGGCTCCTGGTGCCTCCTAAAGAAATAAGGAAGACAAACAGATACAGCAAGTGCAAAACATTGAGGGCTGTGGAGAAATAAATAAATAAAATAAATCTTTAAAAAATATATATTAGGCAAAGGGGTACAGGGTTTATTTTTGGGTGGCAAAAAAAATGCTCCAAAATTGATTGTGGTGATGACTGCACAATTCTGTGAATATACTAAAAGCCACTGGATTGTATATTTTGAAGGGGTGAACTGTGTGATGTGTGCATTATATCTCAATACAGCTGTTAAATTTAATTAAATAAAAAATAAAATCCAGAAAAAGGTGTTAGCCAGAGGTTTAATGCTGCACCAGATTCTTCACTGAGTGAGGTGGGAAATTGTTCCTTTAGATAAAGAGACATTTATAAAACAGATAGGGGACACACAGAGTAAGTTAAGGCACAGTGCACTGGGCACATCAGTCGCGGTGCCTGCCCCTCTTCCGCCAGCCCCTGCTGAGGTGACAGTCTTGGACCATCTTGTTCTATATCACAGACTATACCTGACTGGACAGGGCAGGCACCAGACCCCAGGGCAGCCAAGAGACGCTGGCCAGTGACCTCCCAGAGGCCAGGCCCGAGGACTTCTCGTCGAACAAGGACAACAGTAACGGCTGGGCCAGCTAGCTTCTCCTGAGAACATGACCTAAGAATCAGGTGTGCAGAACTGGGTGATGTCATTAAGGAAATAGACACATAGTACCAGATGATGTGGCTAAAAGAACACTCAGAACAGAGGCCCAGGAGTAAGCCAAAGTTATGAGGAAGCAGAAATTATGCACAAACAAGCTATCAGTGCTACCACACATAGAAAGCTGGAAAAGGGAAACAAGATGCACGCTGAGGAGCAAAGACTGGGAAGACCAGCTGGGTCACAGGACATTCAGCTCCAAACTACACTGTCCAGGTGTTCCTAGTGAATTCTGGTTCTGGTCTCTAATTTTCTCACACACTGCTAAATTGAAAATATCATTTTTGATTCAGATTTTTCATCAGCTCTGAAGACCCTACGTCCTGCTGGCTTTCCTGGGGCATCACTCATTTCCCTGTCTCTCTCTCCAACTGCACTACCACAGACCTAGCCCAGGCAGCTCCCTCAAGGCGAACAGAACCGCTTCCAATAAGCTACCCTGGCTCCAGGTTCTCCCTCCTTCCACAGAGGAGTACCTGATTTTTCTCTTTAAACAGCATATTTCCCTATTTCCTGCTCCAAAACTTCAAATACTCATTAGTTCTGTTTGGGGCTAAATTTATTTCTAGGTTCACCCTATGTACAGGCTCTAATACTTCCCACCACGTTCTCAATAACCCTGCCTGTTCGAGCTGCTCCTGAGACCAGAAACTTCTACTCCTCCCCTCACACCACCCTCTCAGCATCCAGTCTACCTTCTCCACAAGGCTTTTTCCTTTTATCAGGTATCCATGAATGTCCCCCTTCTTATAACCTGATGAGAAAACACAGCACTTACACAGAATCTTTTGAGTGTTTTATATTTCCATAACTAGACTGTAAATTCTAAGAAGACAACACATTATACTGTTCTCTCTCCCCTCCCTGCCTCCGAAGCAGAGTAGAGTTCACATTCGCAGCACTCAGTGATGACCCATTCATTGACTAACTGAGGTCAAATGGAGAAACGCTACTAAAGATCCTCACCTCTAGAATGTTTGACTGCTTTTGGCAGATCCACGAATTAGTTCATACAACAATCATTGCAATCTTCTTTTCTCTTACTTTACAACAAAGGATGGACCACAGCAACCCTTTCTAGACTTGCTTGCAGCCAGGGAAAGCATACAGAAACTGTGGCCGAAGAAACATAAGCAGAAGCCAACAGGAGATTTCTGGGAAAGACTTTGATACAGATCCTTCCTCCTTTCTTCTTCTTCCACTTTTTTTTTTTCCAGAAAGGTGGGTGTAATGGCCAGGCCATCTCACAACCATGAGGAAAAGGCCAGGAGTCCTGCAGAATCCTCAGCCCTGACAACTGGCCACAAATGAACCCACTGTTCATTTGTGATGTGAGAAAAACAAAATCATTGCCAACTCATTAGTTCTGTTTGGGGCTAACAGCTTTTTTATAACATAAACCCAGTTGTTACTGATACATTGCTCCTCAGGACATGAGTGGGATAAATAACGCAATATAAATCAAGACAAACAAGCAAATTTTTAAAAATGGGCAACAGACGTAAAGATTACAAGTGCTGGAGAGGATGTGGAGAAATAGGAACAGTCCTTCACTGCTGGTGGCAATGTAAAACCTTGTAGCTGCTGTAAAAAGTTTGGCGGTTCCTCAGAAAGCTTAAAACTACCAAATGACCCGACAATTCCACTAATAGGTATATAATCAAAAGAACTGAAAGCAGAGACTTAAAACAGATACTTGTACACCAATGTTCACAGTGGCATTATTCACAATTGCCAAAAGATGGAAGCAACCCAAGTGTCCATTAACCAATGCATGGATAAATAAAAAGTTATATATATGTACAGTGGACTATCATTCAGCTGTAAAAATGAAGTCTTGATACATGTGACAACATGGATGTACCTTGAAGACTTCATGTTGTGAAATAATCCAGACACAGAAGAACAAATATTGTCTGATCTCACTGATACAAAATAATTAGAATAAGCAAAGTCATAGAGTCAGTATCTAGAGTAAAGTTTACCAGGGGATGAGGTGGGGAGAATGGGAAGTTAAGGCTTAAACTGTACAGGGCTCCTATTTTGAATGATGGAAATGTTTTGGTAATGCATGGTGGTGATGGTAGCAAAACATTGTGAATATAATTAATAGCACTGAAATATATATATGAATGTGAATAAAAGGGGAAATGTTAGACAATACATATATGGCAACAGAATAAAAAAATTTTTTAAGAAATCCATGGAACTACACTACGGAAACAGTGAACCCTATTGTACTACAGTTAATACTACAATTATAAAAATGCGCTATCATCAATTGTAACAAATGTTCCACACCAATGCGAGGTGTTAACAATAGGGTGGTATATGAGAATCCTGTATTTTATGCATGATTGTTCTGTAAACCCACAACGTCTCTAATAAAGAAAAAAAATTCCTTTAAATACCCTAAACAATAAAGTAAAATAAAACCAAAAGAAAAAATATTTAAATCAGGAGATTGCCAAAGGAAAGTCCAATGATGTTAGTGTTTTCAAAAACAGTCTTCATCTTTCTTTTTGATAACATGGTACTGATATTCCTACAGCTAGAGTCCTTCCTGCTTACAGTCACATGAAATGGAATGCCTTGCAAGTTTCTGTGAGAAATTAAATGGGAAGAGATGCCATGAACACAGAACTTCCAGACTGAGTTTATCACACAAACTGATTATATAAGAAAAAAATGTTAATAAGTAAAAATGTAACTGTTTGTTCTTCCTAAAATAACAAATATTTCAACTATTACAGCTTTGGTTTTGCTTAAACACTGTTTTATTTTATCATTACTGTTTAGGAATTTTTTAAACCTCTCATTTTGAAGGGATTTTATTATTCTTCTGGTATAAATCTAACTAAAGAATGCACAATTTAACTGTGTAGCAAAATCACCAATTATTTTTCTTTATTTACCTTTTTCCTCTTATTTTTCTTTATGTGAAAGAAATTTTAAAATGTCTTACCTTTACTTGTGTAAAACAGTGAAAATTCCTCCACACTATTTCTCTCCATATGAAGAAAGACTAAAGAAAATTTTATATACATCTTTCAGCATATTAAATATAAACAATCATTAAGGAACGACAATATGAAATTCAACCAAAAGAAATAAACTACTAACTGACAACAACCACTCTGAGCTTTTTTCCCACATGGAGACAGGTTGGGGCTTCTCAGAAGTATTTGATTGCCATCCCAACTGTGTCCCAAGGCCTCCAAGACCTATCTCCACTCTCCAAAAACTTGTCACTCAACTGAGGCCAAAATAACTTGCCAAACAGAAACTAGGCCCTTTCACCCCCGAGCGTTAGGACTTTGATGGTTTTCATCAGATGTAAAGTACTCAGCCGGAATTTGCAAAAAGAAGCAGAGATAGCCACATATGGTACAAAGTTACAAAAGACCCTTTCTGTCTTACATAAGAGGCCTGGGAACAGGACAGAAATCAAGGCCCCTGGAGTCTCTCACATTCTTTATCTGCTTTTCTACTAGGGTCAACAATTCCAACATTCCAGAAGCCAGACTTACTTAACCAGTATTTATCCAACATCTCTGCTCCAAACCCTGTTCTAGGCACTGACACTGACGGAAACAAAGCCGCTGCCCTAAGGGGATGATGGCCTACTGGGGTCTGGGACACCTGCAAGGTGAGGGGTAACAAGGTTTTCAGGAAGGTGAGGTCTTCAGTGGAACCGGTACAGGCAGAAGCACGAACTGCAAAACAATGTCCTATGATCTTTGTTCAATTCCTAAGTTCTCTACTTTAACTTCAAATTATGCATTGAGAGGAATGACTCTCAGTCATGGGAATTATTATTAAATGGTAACAGTCCCAATATTTTTTCACTCTCATCCACATGTAAATTTTCAAAATACCTGAACATGATATGGGTATCATGAAAACAGTTTCAAAAAATATTATTTCCTCATTTACTTATCCATTAATATTGCAAAACAGATGGAGAAAATGACTTCGTTGTAAACTTACCACCACAAATGAGCTTCAGGAAACCAACAGATAGGACAAAGCAGATATCCAAGTGGCCACCCAGGGCATGTTTTCTCATCTGTGTGAGAGTCTTGGGCTAAATCAACAGA
>JAQZBX010096132.1:0-11837 GCA_029593785.1 Cabassous unicinctus
GAGGGAATAATACCAAGTGCCAACTGGCAACACAAATGGAAAAAGACCTTGAATAAAAGGGGGAAAAGGTAAAGACAAATGAGTTCATGTGGCTACGAGACTTCAAAGAGAGTTGGGAGGTCATCCCAGAGGTAATGCTTATGCACACCTCAGTAGGATCTCATAGAACACCAAATTGGATATCACCCCACACAGAGGGGCTCCTGAGGGCTCTGGAGACACCCAGGTCCTATATAAGTGGGGATAGCCCCAAGCATTGATGCCTTGTTAATGGACTCTTCTTTGGAATCTGTGCTCCTGAGAGTGACAGAGTTGGACTCAAATAAGTCCTCCCTGCACATGGTCCATCAGTCCCTTCTATTCAAATGTATATGTGATGCTGGAGTATTTAGGTGTGCTTCCAGAGACTGGAGCCTCTGGCGTACGTTTGTGTCAGCTGTACCTGCAATCTCGGTGGAGCTGCAAGTCCTACCCTACAGCTCAATGGTCTTATCCAAGTCACCTGGTGAGGAGACGACGATGGGAAACAGCAATCCCGGGGAATGGAGAGGAGCTGCAGCTGCAGGCAGGATAATCCCATCCACTATATCCATGGAATATAAGCCCTCTCTCACTTGGAGGTAGAGTGGACATCACCATGCCAGTCCCCTCAGGATTGGGAGAAGAGCTATGGCTAGAGTGGACTTAATGGTATTCTGTTGTAGACATATTGTGATTCAAGCAATGGAAGAAATTATAACAGTGATGTGGAGCCGGTGGCCACTGGACATTTTTGGGGCAGGGAGGGGAAGGGCAGTTGAAATACAGGGGCTTTTTCAGGACTTGGGGGTGTCCTGAGTGGCGTTGTGTCGACAGATGTAGGCCATTTTACATTAGCATATAGCTTGCAGAACTGTGTGGGAGAGAGTGTGGTCTACTATGTGAACTGTGGTCTATGCTTGGTGGCAAAGCCCCAAGATGTGTATATCCATTGCGGGCGATGTGCCACACTGATGAAGGAAGTTGGTGTGGGTTGTTGTGGGAGGTGTGGAAGGTAGGGAACATGGGAATCCCTGTAATTTCCGAGTTATATTTAGGCAATCTAAGCACCTTAAAAAATATATTTATATATACATAATTACATTTATGTAAGCAAATGCAGATATATGCATATGTATTTATATATCATTTTACAAATATAGGTATGTATTGTGAAAAATTTGATTTTTACCCACAATAATAAATAAATAAATAAATAAATAAATAAATAAACTATGCTGTAAACCATTGACAATGTTTAGTAGCTATGTTTCAGTATCTGTATAACAGTTATAACAATGCTACCATCCATATAAAAAAGGTTTTAAAATGGGGTGAGGAAAGGGGACGGAGGTTGGGCATATGAGAGTCTCTAGTATTCTGTGTGTGACTTTGCTATGACATAAAGCTTCTTTGAAAATTAAATGAAAATTCGGGAGACACTGGGGAGTGAGAGGGAGTACGTGCCACAGTATAGACTGGACACCTGATAATTGAGTGATAAAAGGAAAAATGTTAAAAAAAAATTTTTTTAAATTTTTTTTGTTATTTCCCATTTTCTGAATACTGCAATCCTTTAATTTAATTTTATTTCTAGTGTTATTTTAAGTTTTCATGTATTTTATCTCTTATATTTAAACTTAACTTTATTATTTCATTTTTCTATTAACTGTATTTGGCTATTATAAGAGCTTCATCTTCAAGGAAACTTTGGATCACAGATGGGTTGCAGAGGGGGCAGGAGAGGGTTGCTGGTGGGGGGTGTCTGGGATAGGGGTTTCATGGGAGGAAGTTCACCTGAATATACACAAAAGATATGTAAAATTCTTCAATTGATCAAGGGGTGGAGCATGGTCACAGTGGGTAGACAATCACTCAATAAATGAGCGAATCTGAATTCCCAGCCTGGAGAGTTCTGCCACATTTTCCATGGGAGCAGCAACAATCCCCTGAGTGCAGGGGCAGTGTCTGGCAAGGGAGGATGGTCCCCTGATGGGTTCTTTTTATTAATGACTAGCCTTATGAGTCTATGCTCTTGTTAATGAAACTTAGACTATTGTTATGGGGTGCCTAAGGGTTGCCATCTGAAAGCCTCCTTGTTGCTCAAATGTGGCCTCTCTCTAAGCCAAACTCGGCATATGAATGTATAACCTTCCCCACAGCATTGGACATGATTCCCAGGGATGAGCCTCCCTGGCAATGAGGTATTAATACTGTGCCAACTGCCATTTTGATTGGAAAAAGACCTTGAACAAAAGGGGGAATAGGTAAAGACAAATGAGTTCCTGTGGCTAAGAGACTTCAAAGAATGTTGGGAGGTCATCCCAAAGGTAACACTTATGCTCACCTCAGTAGGATCTCATAGAACACCAAAATGGATATCACCCCATGCAGAGGGGCTCCTGAGGGCTCTGGAGACACCCAGGTCCTATATAAGGGGGGAATAGCTCCAGAGATTGATTCCATATCAGTGAGCTCTGCTTTGTAATCTGTGCTCCTGAGAGTGACAGAGTTGGACTCAAATAAGTCCTCCCTGCACATGGTCCATCAGTCCTTTCTTTCAAACCTATATGTGATGCTGGAGTTTGTAGGTGTACTTCCAGAGACTGGAGCCTCTGGCCTGCCCATGTGCCAGCTCTGCCTTGAATCTCGGTGGAGCTGCAAGTCCTTCTCCACAGCTCAATGGACTCACCGAAGTCATCTGATGAGTTGATGATGATGGACCTTGGCCATCCCAGGAAATGGAGAAAGCCTGCAGCTGCAGGCAGGATAATCCCATCCACCATATCCATGGGATATAAGCCCCCTCTCACTTGGAGGTGGAGTGGACATCACCATCCCAAACTCCTCAGGATTGGGAAGAGCTATAGACTAGAGTGGACTTATTGGTATTCTGTTGTAGACATGATGTGATATAAGCAATGGAAGAAATTAGAGCAATGAGGTGGAGCCAGTAGTACCTGGCTGCTTTTGGGGAAGGGAAGGGAAAAGCATTTGTAATACAGGTACTTTTTCAGGACTTGGTAATTATCCTGAGTGAGATTACAACGACAGATAAAAGCCATTTTACATCAGCATATACCATGCAGAACTCTGTGGGAGAGAGTGTGGTCTACAATGTCAATGATGGTCTAAGCTTAGTGGCAAAGCCCCAGGATGTGTATATCCATTGCAGGTGATGAACCACACTAATGAAAGATGTTTATATGGAATGTTATGTGAGGTGTGGGAGGTGGGGAACATTGGAATCCCTGTAATTTTTGTGTAACATTTATGTAATCTAAGCATCTTTAAAAATACATTTATATATATAAAAGAAGCAGAAACAAACTTTCTAAATTAAAAAAAAAAAATAAAGATGAAGAAATAGGTGTGCAAAAAGAGTAAGAGCTCACGAATGGGTAAATTCAAGTTACCATGTTGCAAAGAAGACATCCCCAATCACCCGGTAGAGCTGGGAGGAAAAAAAAAAGTACAAAAATAAATTTATTCAATTAGAAACAGAGGGGTCATCACCATCACAAAATCCTCAAGATTGGGGAAAGAACAATGGGCTAAAATAGACTTATTATCATTCTGTTATAGATATTATTATTCTAGCAATGGAAGGACTTTTATCATTGATATAAAGACAGTGGCCACCAGAGGTTCTGAGGGGAGGGAGAAGGAAGAATAGGTATAATATGGTGGCATTTTGGGGACATTGGAATTGTCCTTCATGACATTGTAATGATGGATACAAGCCATTATATATTTTGTCACAACGTACAAAATTGTGCGGGGTAGAGTGTAAACTATAATGTAAACTATAGTCCACGTTTAGTAGCAATGCTTCAATATGTGTTCATGAATTTAAAAAAATGTACCACACTAATGAAGGATGTTGTTATTGTGGGAATGCATGCGAGGGGGTGGGGGTGGGGCATATGGAAATCCCTATGTTTTTTATGTAACATTTATGTAATCTAAATCTTCTTTAAAAATTAAAATTAAAAATAAAAAAAAAAGTGTTATACACTTTTGTGGGAAGATGATGATGGACTAACAGGCAGAGCTGAACGCTTTCACAACAACAACAGCAAAAGAGCCAAAAGCTGATTGAGGGACCTGCTTTGGGGTTCAGCATACCAGGTCAGTGCTACAGAACTCCCAGGAGGGTGAGAGAGAGGAGACAAAGAAGCTGGAAAGACAAATGTGAGTTACCAAGCCCCCATGGTGGTTGGAAGCAGCTCCCCTTCCCCATCCCTCATCCCCAAGATATTAAGCTGGGATAAAACCCCTGGCTCATAGCCAACTGAGAGGGGAACAGACATCTTCCACTCTGTCAGTTCTTTCAAAGGAAAAGGGAGGGAGGTTGGGGTGGTTTCCTTCAGGGAATTTGGTCAGCAGAGGCCTCTTTGAATCTCCTCCAAACTGGAGATTCCACACAAGCACACAGGAAAGCTGAGACTGAAACACCTCCATGGAAAGGTGCACTGACTAGTGCCATCTGCTGGCCGGTCTGGAAACTAAATGGACAAAAACTGTTCACGCTTTCTGTATCCAACCCCTAGGAGAAACTCTGTGCTCTAGTCCGTGGCCCAATTTTGAAATCTTAAGCTGGGCAATTTTTAACACTGGGAATAATTTGAACCAAATATCTAAGAATAGCTGTGGGGAAAAAAAACAATAGGCAAGGGAGAGAAATTTGCCATCAGAGTAAATATGCAAACATATGCAGTTGCCTCAACATCAGCAAAATATTACAAGCCATACTAGGAAACAGGAAGAGATGGCCCAGCCAAAAGAATGAACTGTATATCCTGAAGAGATACAGGATTTAATACAATTAATCAGTGATAATCACACAACTCTTCAAAATCACTTCAAAGAATTTAAAGAAAATATGACTAAAGAACTAAAGTATATTAAGAAGACATTGGATGAGCATAAAGAACAATTTGAAAGCCTGCAAAGAAAAGTAACAGACCATATGGGAATGAAAGACATGATGGATGAGATTAAAAATACATTAGAGGCACATAATAGCAGATTAAATTTGCTTGAAGGCAGAAATATTGATTTCAAAGACAGAATATCTGAATTGAAATGACAGGAGAAAAGAAAGAGAAAGGAATGGAAAAAATCTAACAGAGTCTCAGGGAACTGAATGACAATGCAAAATGCACAAACATTCACATTATTGGTGCCCCATAAGGAGAAGAGAATGGAAAAGGGGCAGAAAGAATATTTGAGGAAATAATGAATAAAAATTTCCTAACACTTATGAAGGACATATATATCAATCACCAAGAAGAAAAATACACCCCAAACAGAATAAATCTGAATAGACTTACCTTGAGACACCTTTTCAGAATGACAAATATCTGAGCTAAAGAGAGGATTCTGAAAGCAGCAAGAGTAAAGCAAACATCATATACAAGGGAAAATCTTTAAGATTAAGTGCCAACTTCTCATCAGAAACTATGGAGGAGAGAAGAAAGTGGTACGATATATTTAATGTACTGAAAGAGAAAAACTTCCATCAAAGAATTCTGTATCCGGCAAAGCTGTCCTTCAAAAATGAGGATGGGTTCAAAGTCTTCACAGACAAACAAAACCTGATAGAATGTTACCAAAAGGCCAGATTAGCAAGAGATATTAAAGGAGGTGCTGCAGCCTGAAAGGAAAATAACAAGGGCAAGAGATTTGGAGAAGAGTTTAGAAATGAAGATTATTAGGAAGGAAAAACTAAAGGATAAGGAGGCAGACAGTAGAACAATATAACAACAGAGAGCCAAAGGACAAAATTGAAGAAACAATTTGACATTTTCAAGTAGTCCTTCACATCTATCTCTGAACCCTGAAATATAAAAAGATGACCTTTCTTGGGCAAGAACACACCAGGAGCAGCAGAAAGTGGCACAGAAGATTAAAAAGAGAATAATCAGCAGAAGTAACAGATTTCTCACCAAAGTGAATTCCTGACTATGACTTTGAAAGTAATGAGATTGTTGCTGTTTGTGCAGCTATTGCTGAGAAACATAAGACAGCTTCAACAAATAAACAATGGTTATTGTGTCTGCTTCTGGGACTGTAGAGACTGTAACTGAGAAGGAAGATGGTGCTCCAGTAACAGATGGCTCTGTTTTTATCAAAGCCTGAGGAAGGAAAATGCATATCATGAATTATTTAAATCTTTTTGAATCATTCAGATTTAAATTCCCTAAAATGTGACAGTACTATTTTATAGAGGCAGTCCATGATTTGTCAGGGTTTTGTCAATATTAGGAAAAGCTTATTAATTAAAAAATTGCTTTATTGATTAAAAAAATACACAGTCTATAAAGCACTAAAAAGTTTAAATATCTAAGTCATAGCAAACAGTTGGCAATTCCACATCCAGTGTCGACAGAATGCTTGTAGGAGACTGCTACAGAGTAAACTCCCAAATCAGATAAGGCATCAATTAAATAACACCAGTCTTCTAAGAACACAATTCAAATTTCAATTATGATAAAATATTAACTGAGTAATTGCATAAAGTGCAGACTTCTGTAATAACAGCCACTCATTGTTCCTTGGATAAACTGCAAGAATGATGTTTTCCTATAAAACAAGCTATATCAACTTGAGCCATCTTGACTAGTACTAAGTGCATCCATGCCCCATCCATTTTGGTTCTGTAAGATTTGACTATTTCAGTACATCTTTGTCTTCTGGTTTCTCTGTCCTTTTTCAGGGCCATTTGGTATAATCTGATTTGAATTCAACAAAAGCCTCACCACTACTTCTGCCTTACCTGGTGCAGAGGAAATGAAAACCTGATGCTCTGTCTTGAATTTTGAAATTGGAGAGGAAATTCTGCACATCCTCAATAGAGAACGACCAGGGAAAGGCTCAGAGCTTGACCACAAATCTTTTCCTTCCTCAGGACACAGCATCATGGAAACTTGACAGGACAGACATCAAACAAGCTCAGTGTGCAATTTCCTGTGGCACATCTCAGCCTTTACATACACATCTGCTTTTACTAACACTTAATTGTATAGGTCATGGGCATTGACTTCTGTGGACACTGAGAAGTTTCAGGTCTTTCCATCTCTTGAGTGTGTATTCTCACAATTCATCCTGCAGGATACCCTCACAGGCCCAATTGTGTTTTCCAGGCTGCTGGGCATCTCCTCATGTAGGTCAGGCCTAGGAGAGACTCATCAGGAACTCCCAGGTCAGGCCCTGCATGTAATAAGACTGGATCACTGCTCTTTCATTCTGAAGGCCTTTGGGTTTTCCTTTCTGATCTGTGGGCTCCATGTCTCCATGGCCGTGCTTTCCATGCCTGCACAGAGGAGAGGCTGGAACTCACTGGGTCTAATGTACTTTCAATCTCATCCATTTTGTGTTTCATTCCTATAAGCTCTGTTACTTTTCTTTGCAGACTTTCAAATTGTTCTTTATGTTCATCTGATGTCTTCTTAATATCCTTTATTTCCTTAGTCATATTTTTCTTCAATTCCTTGGATTGATACAGAAGATTTGTGTGATTATCATTGATTAGTTGCCTTAAATCTTGTGTCTCAGAATTTAGGTTTGTTCCTTTGGCTGGGCCATCTTTCCTGTTTCTTAGCATGACTTGTAATTTTTTACTGATGTCTAGGCATCTGATTATGTTGGCGAATTTACTCTGATGGTCAAATTCTCTCTCTTGCCTAGTAGTTCTGTTTCACACGTCTTCTTTGATCTTTGTTTCAACTTATTCTAAGACTTTAACATTTCCCAGCTTAAGTTATCTAAATAAGGCCTGGATCCCACTAATAGGGTGCAGATCTGATCCAAGGGATCTGGGAAGAGAGACTCCAAATTGTGTTTTTTCTCCTTATAATTTCCTGGTCTGGCAGCAGATGATGCTCTTTCATGAATCTTATGATAAAGGTGTCTTTTTCACTCTCCACTTGACCACAATTCAGGTGTGGCCAGAGTTGAGATACAAAGTGGGCTCTGCTGGCCAAGCTCACTGAAGAATCCACTCTCCACAGTCTGTGACACTCTCAAGGAAGATGTCTGTTCCCTTCTCAGTTGGATGCAGTGAGCCATGGGTTTTATCCAGGCTGTTCATTTTGAGATTGGTGGATTAGTGCCATTACCATATATGGCAGCTAATTAATTATGGTTATCTTTGAGTTCTTCATCTCTCATCCCTCACCCTTCTGAAAAATGCACAGAATCTCCTGGACTGCAGAAAACAAAAGCAGTTCCTTCTGAGAGCTTTTTCCCCTTCCTCCACTGATTTTGTGAGAACATTGGTCTGTGCCTACCTACTCCAATACGATCTTCCTAGATGTACTTTGATCTTCATCTACTTTTCTTAATTTTTCTCAGTGCTTACTGCTTCCAATATGAGGTAAAGATTTGTCATTTATTTTTCCCCTCATAGCCTAAAATGAAACAATAATTTTAGAAATTCATTTAGATGCACATTCATAAATAATATGATTTAACGTTGTTAATATGTCAATTACTAAATTGATATAATTAAATCATCTAAAAATTCCAACAGCTTACCTGAGAAATATCAGAATCCTGTTCTAAAAGTTATGTGAAGGAAAAAGGCCCAAATATCATGTCATTGAACTACAAGCTTTAGCTGCCAAATGGGAAGTTTTTCCCCTGCGGCACTTTGGACCCTTGTGTTCAGGGTCTGGCAGGCAAAAACAGAAGGCAGCATCTTGGAAGGTTAATTCACCCTCATCACCAGGATAGGAAGGAATAGGTGTGTTGTTATATAATAGAGGGAAAGAGGGATATGTTGGCAGTCACATGATTTATTTGGACACTTCTTAGTAGCCCCTCTCCAATTATATTAATAAATGGACAAGGGCAATCCCTGTCTGAGATCGGCATGGTGAGCATGATATTGGCCACCTCAGAGATCATAGTCTGTGAGTTAATGGAGGGAGGTGTGAGTAACACTGGAGTGACCACTCTGCCTTGCCTGATGGAGATGGTTTTGATCTTTTTCTTGTGAAACACTCTTTTATGACATTCAAGTTTCTGCACCACATCAATATCTCTGAAACACTTGGCACCAATGCAGACTTCTGGTATCCACTCAAAGCAGAGAGGAGGGATCACTTAATGATCATTTTCATTTCCACATTATCCAGGGGACTCCTAACCTGTGAGATCTGTTGCTGGTGTTAGGAGCCCCAGAAGTCATGTGCTGCAGATGGTCCTATTGTGTTGTGGTTGTTTTCATTTTAATTTCATCACACAGTCTGTATCATGGAATTATCATCACATTTTAATCTTCAGACAACTTCCTCTAAGTGAAGAACCCCTAGTATCTTCATTTTCTGGCACGTCCTGAGTCACACAGACTTCAGGACAAGTTAAGAGTTCACACACTGGAGTCAGATCCTGTTTCCACATCCTATGGCTATATCCCACTAGCCATGAGAGCTTGTATGAAATATATGGCATCAACATTCACCCATAATACAGAATTCCCAAGGAAGTGCTGCTGCTTCTCTGAGTGGATTACCAGTGATCCATTTAACACCAATGCTAAGTTCATAGACATTGAGGCTCCATCTTCACTCACCATGATCCAGTAAGTGGAGCATACAGATAGAGAGGGTGAGCAAGATCAAGGGCCTTAGCAAAGAACCCTGCTTCTCCCATGGTAACTATGATACAGAGACAATGCCTAAGGATACTAATGGAGTTACTTCATGCAGACATCTGATTCTGGTTCTTCATACATAGCAGCAGAGGCTGGGAAGTGATACCTGCAAATGGGAACTGGTCCCCCATTAGTGTTTTTACTTGGTCAGCTATGTCCCTTTTTTCAGTCTGAGACTGAGCTACTCTTGAGGTCCCAGCACCACAAAATCTGAAGTGTAGTATAGTGAAGATGGGTAAGTGTTGTATTCCTCTAGGTTCTTGGCTATGAATGCATAAATGAATTTATGAACATGTCAGTTTAGTTACGTCAGTAAAAAGAATTTATGCAGGAAATGGGGGAAAGAACAGAGCTTGCTGAGAAATGGGAGAGAAAGATGGAAATACACATCAAAATTTGGTACAGGCTCCTCTAGACAGAGAGAGAATGCTCTGCATTGTGTGGTTACCTTTTAAACTGTTAATTATTCCTCCCCCTACTAATAATAAGAGGATATATCCAGCTGTTATTCGTAACCCCACCAACGGTGGGGGCCAATGGCAAGGCCTGTTTGGAATATCCAAGGCCAAGGGGAGGTCCCATAAAGTGAAACTGGGACCTCAAGGTTACACTCAAGGACACAGCAAGGTTTGCAGCCATGTTGTCTGCCAACCATGTGGTCTGCCAGCCATGTTGTGACTTGTCTTTTCCTCCATTACCTTGTACTAACCTGCCTCAACTGCGCCCTCAGAAAGTTCATGCCCTTATTCTTAAGGGGGTGCTGAGGGGCCATGATCATTCTTCTGTAGCTACTTCCTGCTGTTTAGGGCAGCAGCCTCTGCCTCACAGGGCATAAACTTCTCTGGCTATTCTATTGAGATTGAGGGGAAAATGGGTCTGACATTTTGGTTAGAAATGGCTGAAATTCCCACCTGACAATTATCTTGTTTTGGAAGGCATTGATTCTGGAAGAAATAAACTTAGAATTTTGAAGATATATGTTCTCACTAAAAGCATAAAGTAGATGGTGGTAAATGGGCCCAAAAAGGGGGCCAGCTATTACGTACTAGACAGTGAGAGTGAGAAAGGCCAGGTGCCTCAGCAGCAAGAGAGTCTGTTTGCTGTCTTAGGACTTCTAAGGCATGGCTAGTTTCTTCTATGTTGTTAGCTAGCTCTAGGGAGAGATAATGGGGATTGGTATAAATTGCCAGACCCAGTTTTCCATGGTGGTGGTTTTGTTTAAGACAGTTAAGAGGGGGACAAGAAGAGGCATTTCCCTTTTAGTTATTGTATAGGGGGAAATTACAGGAAATGAAAATAGACAAGATTTCTTAAGGAGTGTCTGGCTTGCCTTCCACTTAGCAATAGGTGTTTGGGCTAGAGTTAGAGGGAACAGCTGGCTTTGACACACACACTACTAAGCTTTGTGTCTTGAAGAGGTATCTCAGGCCATCCAATGATTGGCACTTGTATGCCCATCAGGAGATTCTGGTGAGCAGGCACTTCCTTGGGCAGCAGGTTTCACTTGGGTAAGTGCACACAGCTGGCAATTCCCATGACTTTAACAGATGCAGGAGTGATCAAAACCACAGAATAAAGTTCCTTCCATTTTGGCTTTGAGAATGAGGTCTGTTCTGCCAGGTTTTGATCAGAACCTAATTTTCAGGTCCTGGGTGAGGAAAGGTTACCCATAGACTACCTTTAAGGGGCTAAGCTGCAGTGGGTCCTAGTCACCTCATTTGCCATTTCCCTTCTGGTGGGAAAATGCTTAGCCCTGGCAGGATGTCATGGGGGTCTGCCAGTCCTCCCAGGGTATGAATGGGAAAAGTTTTGGAATAAGGACTAGGGAGGAGACCTGGGTCAAGCATGTCTTTTACCTGGTGTGGGGTGAAGACTGTGAGAGGTCACCCCCAAGTTAATTTGATGACTTTTTTAATTAAAAGGGCTGTTGTCCACTCTGCTGTTAGGCAAAGTGGCTATTCTTTATCTTATAAGCATGTTTAACTACTTGGAAAATTAAGTTTACCAGGACATTTATCATGTTCGATATCCTTCTGCATATGATCTAGAAAAGAAAAAATATCACTGTAATCATTAAGCATATATGTAGAATAGGAGAGATATAGGTACAGAACTTAACACTAGTCAATGCACTATCCAATGCATAAGATTCTCTTTG
>JAQZBX010096133.1:0-11859 GCA_029593785.1 Cabassous unicinctus
GGGAGGGGGGGGCGTAAAAAAAAAAAAAGTTTACCCAATGTTAATACATCAATATATATTATATGGAAGATATTGCTAGTTATCTCTATTAGTATTTCTTTGGTTTGTAAATAGAATTAAAGAACCAAGGAAAGAAACAGGAAATAAACTTACTAAACTCAGAATAAGTTTCTTCTAAGATGCCAGAGAGAGACATAGGAAAAGTCACCCCAGGGAAAATGCTAAGTAAATGTTATCCCCTTCTCTAATTCCATCCTTCTCTTAAGATAGAAATTCAAAGAATGGTATTGAGAAATGGAAGCAGATGGCTTTGCGGTTTACCTCTGATCTCCTGGACATGATCCCATTTGGATTAGGGAAGACTAGAAAACGAGACACAGTATTTCTCTACTTTTGCTCCTTCTCTCCATCCCTAAAGAGAAGGCACCATTCTTAACACAGAAGTCCCTCCTGAGGCTTTGGGAGGCCATTGGAGAAAGAATGGGGAGGCATTTGTCTATGGGGATCCCATTTCTAATGAGAGCTTGGGGCATGCTTTGAAGTACATTTTTACTTAAGGAAAATCACAAAATTTGTCAATACTAAATAAAGAACTGTAGGAAAGGAAAGTGAAGATTCTTTCCTGAAATCCATTTCTCTTAAGGTCTTTATACATTTAAAATTGTCTTCCCCTACTATATTCATATATTAGGCTTCTCTTGAGAAATACATTTTAGCTCAAGCCAGGTATTTTAGAGAATATAAGTGGAAAACATGGAGAATGCTGAGTACATAGTCTTTGGAACCTTACTGTTTGTTTGAGCGACTCTGAACAAGTTATATAACCTCTCTAAGCATCACTTTCCTAACCTTTTAAATGTGTAAATCTTCTATTGTGATAGAAACTATTTTTTCCATATCTAGCTGCAGTTCTTTTTTGATGGATGTAAATGATTCAAAATTATCTATCCTAAGCTTGATTTTTAAGGGCTGAAAGTTACAAAATTTCTTTGTAAATTTGGAAGTTTTGACACAAAACATATCCAAATTATTAATTGACTAGTGATAGTGTCTTATAGCACACCGCTCATATAAGGATAAAGTATTTGCAACTTTTCAAATTTTGAATTACTTGATCTTTGATCTTTTTGGAAAGGTCTTGTAAACTACAGGTAATTGTTTGTGGGTTTAATGGAAGTTCTTTCCTTTTTGTAAAATATGTTTTAGTTTTTTCCTCTTGATGTTCTGAGAATTTCTACAACTGAAATAATTTATCATCTGTCCATCTAAAAAGGTTTCCTTTTTTGTGCAAGAATAAAAGCTGTTTTATAGTTGGCCAACGTTACAAGCTCAAATTCTGTTGAATTATTTTTTAAAGTTTTGTTGGATAGTTGATTCTGATTTTGTTGACTAATTTTATTGATTCTTTTTTTGACTATTGAAAGGAAACATCTTATCTAATTCATTATGTATTTGCTGAAAATGTCTCTTAACATTGTCTATTATTTAAAAATATTTTATGCAATAAGTGGCTCTTTACAAATAGCAGCTTTATTGATATATACTTCACATACCGTAAAATTTATCAGTTTAAAATGTACAATTCATTTGTTTAGAGTGTTTGACAGAGTTGTGCCACCATCATCACAATCAATTTTAGACCATTTTCATTGCCCCAGTGAGAAACCCTGCACCCATTCACAGTCACTCCCTATCTCCTCCTCTCCATCCCCAACCCAAGCCCCAGGCAACTATTAATCTACTTTCTGTCTCTATAGATTTCCCTATTCTGGACATTTCCTATAAGTGGAATCATATAATATTTGATCTTTCATCACTGCTTCTTTCATTTAGCGTAATGTTTTCAAGGTTTATCCATACTGTAGCATGTATCAATACTTCATTCCTTTTTATGGCTGAATAATATTTCGTTATATAAGCATACCACATTTTTCCATCCATTTGTCAGTTGCTGGACATTTGGATAGTTTCCACTTTTTGGCTCTTTACGAATAATGCTGCTCTGAACCTTAGTGTATGTGTTTTTGTGTGGAATATATTTTCATTTCTCTTGGATATATATGTAGGAATAGAATTGCTAGGTCATATGGTAACACTACCAGCAATGTATGAGGGCTCCGATTTCTCCACATCCTCACCAACACTCATTATTGTCAATCTTTTTTATCTTAGCCACCTTAGTGAGTATGATGTGGTTTCTCAGTGTGGTTTTGATTTGCATTTCCCTAAAGACTTAACGATGTTGAGCTTCATTTCATGTCCTTATTGGCCATTGGGATATCATCTTTGGAAATATGTCTATTCAGATCGATGGCTCATTTTTAAATTGGGTTATTTGTCTTTTTATTGTTGAGTTGTAAAAGTTCTTTATATATTCTGGATAGAAGTTCCATATCAGATACATGATTTGCAAATATTTTCTCCCATTCTGTGGGTTGTCTTTTCACTTTTTTGATGGTGTCCTTTGAAGCACAAACATTTTAAATTTTAATGAAAGTGTATTTATCTAGTTTTCCTTTTGTCACTTGTTAACAACAGCTTTTTCATTTTGTTCTGCAGCAAATAATCACATTCAAGACATTTGTGACAGACATTCTTCAAGTCTCTTTTTTAACTTAAATTTTAGTTATAATTAAAATAAATTAAAGGTTTAGTTCATCAGTCATATTTGCCACATTTAAGTGCTCAATAGCCATATGTGGCTAGTGGTTGCCATATTAGACAGCACAGTGTTAATGCATTAGGATTGTTAAAAATAACAATATTGCCTTTTCCCTCGTTGCGCCTTGAGAGCAAGATGGGTCACCAGCAGCTCTACTGGAGCCATCCACGAAAATTCGGCCAGGGTTCCTGCTCTTGCCGTGTCTGCTCAAACCAACATGGTCTAATCCGGAAATATGGTCTCAATATGTGCCGCCAGTGTTTCCGTCAGTATGCGAAGGATATAGGCTTCATCAAGTTGGATTAATTGATCTTCCTTGAATGGAGTGTCCAGGACATCTACTGGACTAAAACAATGCTAGTTCTTTGTATATAAAATAAAACTAAAAAAACTAAAAAAATAAAAAATAAAAAAATAATAACAATATTGATTTGCTAGCACTGCATTTTAAATGAAGACATACTACTGGTACAAAATCAAAGTAGAGATGCAGAAGACAGTACTACAACTATCTGTTATTTACTTTTCACACAAATCCTATGAGATAGGTGTGACAGGTAATATTATCCCTGTGTTTACAGATAAAAAAATTCTGAGGGATTAATCTCAAATAACACAGCTGGTTAATAGTGGTGTCAGGACTTGAACTGAGACTATTGAGCCTGTTACCCTGTCCAGTGTATCCTGCCGTTTCTCATATGAGTTTTTGGCATCCTAAAGGTACCTAGAAGAAAAAGACAATATGTAGGGAATGTATTTTAAAAAGGAATATGAATGTTCTACATATGCTTTGTTTTGTTTTATTCATTCAGTAAGTGTTTCACCACCCCTTTTTATGCCCCCATGCCCTTGTAGACAGTAGGAAATAGTGGTTAACAAGACAGATAAAGTTCTGGTCTTCATGGAGCTTACATCCTAATTAAGGATAGAGACAGTAAAGAAATATTTATGATAATATCAGGTAGTGATATGTTCTAAATACCATTCTCTATGAAAACAAGTAGAAAGTTTGGATTAAATTTTAATTCATACTTAGGTTATTGATTTAACTTTTATTAATTTTTTTCTTTGAAGATGCATTTTTCATAAGTATATTTCATGTTTATTTTCATAGGCAATTTCAAGAAGAGGAAAGTCAGTCAGAAGAAGAAAACGACTATAGAAGTCTGGATACCTCACCAAGTTATAAAGGCCTTCTCATAGTATGGGGACTGCATGACTAATAAATACTTTTTTATAAAGTAAAATAACTCCTAGGAAAGTTAATTATTTTTCTGTGAAATGTGTTGCAGTCATTGCAGAATCAACTCAAGGAATCGAAATCCAAGATTGATGAACTTTTAAGTGAAAAGCTGAACCTCCAAAAAGATTTAGAAACCAGGTTAGAGAAACTTAAGTATTATTTTTCCTTATCCTTTAAATGTAAACACATACTAGAATTTGGAATGTTAAATGGATTATTCTAGCCTCTTTATTCCTAAAATTATCTTGGGGATCTCCTACTTTTGTCAGCTATTCTCTCACAATATGTGTTGGAAGGAACAAAAATGCATGGGTAGACAAGAGAAGTGAAGAAATTGGAGTACACATTGAGGAAGACAGGAATGGATTGGAATTCAAAGTAATTTAATCTTAATGCTGACAGGTTTATCATTCTCAAATTACTTTAGAATGTCTTGTTTAATCTTATTTAAACAAGATTAAACATTGTAAGAGGAGAAGAGTAAAAAGTTTATAATGTAACGCAATAAAAGATATCTTTACATGTAGCATAGCCACAAAAGGATGACTCTGCACATTGGTTCTGACTAATAAGAAATAATAAGGAATGGACATTGTCAAGACTTTTTTTTTTTTAATCAACAAGTATTTGTTGAATACCTTTTTGCTGTCCTAAGCTCTGAGATAAAACAGTCATCAAAACAAATTCCCTGTTCTCATAAAGCTTACACTTTAGTGGAGAGGTGACTCATACTGATACCTACAGTATAAGCCATTTACACAGTTTGAAAACCTGTCACACAAGAATATATAAATTTATGGTTATATAAATAGGCAGTTAAAATTTTTAAACATACATAGGAATAATGAAAATTGAAGTAAGATTAGTGGTTACCTGTAGTACAGGAGAGAAAAGAATGAAATTAATGATGGGCACATTGCGTTTTATTTATATATATAATGTTTTAGTTAAAAGATTTGAATCAATTCTGTTAATGTTCAAATATGATAAACCTGGGTGGTAGATACAGCAGTATTTATTATAGTATTTTCTCTTCTTGTCTGTATATTTGAAATATTTTACTATAAAAGCAAGTCGTAGATTAACAACACCAAAAAACGAGTAAAAGTTTTGAAAGGAAATGTACAGAAGAAACCAAGTGGTCAGTAAACATCTTCACTAGTAGTCATAAAATATTTTAGAGTTTTAATAAGATTATTTTTGACAAGTAAAGTATGCTCTATTGTTTAATATTAAATATCTTTATAGTTTTATTCAGTAATTTAAATGCATTCAACATGGTTTGTTTGTTGTTGTTTCTTTACAGGCCCTCACAGCATGAATTAAGACTTTATAAACAACAGGTGAAGAAACTGGAAAAAGCCCTTAAGAAAAACATCAAGTAATTATATTTTACCAAAGTTACAGCTTTACTAGGATTTTATATTTTATTGTTTACTTGGCTATCAGTTTACCTCATGCTAATTCATAAAGGTCTTGGTTTGGAATTACCAGGCCTGATGACAGAAATGACATTAAAAAGAGATATATTTCAGGCTCCACAGTTTAAAAGCAATTTCCAATGTGTGCTGGATAAGATTATATGTTTATCTTAAATGACAACAAGAAAAAGGTAGTTGCCTGATGCAATAAAGGGCAAAGAATTTAGCTAGAAATTTGTCTTTAGAAGTCATAGAAGAATTGCAAGAGAATCATTGAAATTGGAGGTGATAAGCCCCCAATTTTTGTTGTTGGTGGTGATGACCTGAATAACATATAGCCTCACCACATTTTAAAACTAGAAGTACCAGGAGAAGTAAAGTGAGCTGTTTATATCCACCACTTGTACTCCTCCTGGCTTTGAATAGCAAGTGATCAGAGGAGTTTCAAAAAGTTGGTCCTCAAATAATGATGGTGTTTTCTGAAGTTTATGTGTACTCTGATTCAAGGGAATGAGACTTAAGGAAGTAGTTTGGGAAATATTGGAATGAATGTGAGGTAATACAGTTAAATGCATTGTCATTGTATTAGCATATATTGATTCAATTTTCAGTGTAGCTGTGTCTCCTTCTTCCTCCTTCAACATATACCACAGTGAAAGGCAAGTATTATGGGCATCCCAGAATTATATATTGAGTAAATTGAGAACCAAAGGGTAGGAAAATGGAGCAAAAAAGAAGAGAGATGTAGGAGGGTTTGGAAAGGATGCATTCATTTATTCAATTAATATTTATTCCACTCCTACTATCTGCTTAGCATTCTGAGCACTGGAGTTTTGCAGTGGTGGACTGAATAGAAAAGGTCCTTGCCATGGAAATTACATGAGGTTAATTTCCTCATGTAAGGACAATGAAAAAATAAACAAGACAATTTTAATGTAATTTAATTATTAAATGTTAAATAGTGGTAGATTAGCTATTGCGTGACTTTGGACAAGAGATGATGATGGTAACATGGTGAAGGGAGGACAGTAGTAGAGGTGGCGAGAAATGATTGAAATTGGGTAATATTGGAGAGATAATTGATAAGATTTAGTAATGGGAAAGATTGGGAGAGAAGCATGTTGTGAAAGAAGTAACTAGGAAAAGAAGTTATGGGGAGATAAAATCAGAGGAGAAGGAAACTTATTAAAGCAGGTATATAAGTGAAGATACACAAAACACACACACTTGTACATCCATACAAATATATGTATATTTTTTGTTCATTTGGGCTCTGGTCTTTAGAGTGATTTATCACTATTACCCTTTAAAATTATGATTCAGAACCAATCTCTGCTATATTTTTCTGTTGAATTTTGAAGAAATTATTTATGTTTTAGGAATTTTAATTTGGAATTTTAAAAAACATCTATTTTTTAATTTTTTTTTTTTTTTTTTTTTTAGTTTGGAATTTTTGCAGTATCTAGACATGGAAGCAGAGATTTGGGAATGTTAGATTTGCCTACATCACATAGATAGGCACTTGGAAGAACTTGGTTAGAAATTAGTTCCTTAGGAACTTACTCCATAGCTCACACTCTAAACCATCACTCTAATAATTAAAACCAAACAAACACTCATTGAAAAAATTTTTCAAACTAAAACTTTAAAAAAATTTTTGTTGTGATGGAGGAAGACTATTTTTTCAAAGTGCTACTGTTATCGGAGATGTCCAGGTGTCTAGGTTCTTGGCTTTATCGTGAGAAAGAATTCAAGGACGAGCCACAGATTAATTAATTAAGCAACCAAAGAATTTATTGGTGGGTAAGGCACGAGTTAGAAAGTACACCTTCAGGAATGAAGGCAGGCATTTTCAAGGGAGAAAAATATGAAGTTCTGCCCTGGGGTCCCCTGTTTTATGGGGGTACAGGACTTCAGGGTCTGTGCTAATTGGCATATTTGAGACAAAGCAGGAGAACTCTATTGGGTGATTTGATTCTCTTAGGGGGTTAGGAGTTGCTGTCCAGTGGTGATTGGCTTCTGGATGCTCTTCACGAGCATTGCAGGGCTTATTGACCAGTGGTGAGTGGACTCTGGTCATTATCCACTATGCGTAAGGTAACCTGAAAGCTAGGTGGGTGGGTGGTGATGATGCCCCTTCTTTCTTTCCCGCCATGTTACTATGTTGCTGGCTGCCTGTTGATAACAACACAGCCTTTGGGTGTGTGTGCTGTAAGCTGCAGGGTGTGTGGTTGTAAGCTGCCCCTTCCTAACTTGCCTATGTGACTCAGCAGGTTAATGCTAATTAGCAGGCCTTTGCCTCAGTTTCTCTTATTAGGCTTATTAGGTTTTCTTTCCCCTTCCTCTTTAGGTCCCTATTCTATCCTGCCTCACTACTTACTATTAGGGAAATATTACAAATAAAATCTCCTGCCAACCCAGTGAATCCTATCCACAATTGTAGAAAAGAATGAAATGGGTTTATTATTGAATAAGCATTAAACCAGTCTACTGTACATTATAGGCAATCCACTAAAGAGAAACAGAAACCTCACCCTTTCATATAGCCAGGCATTTACAATCTATTACATACATGTTAACTGTCTTTATCCAAAGGAGAAATAAAACTTCTGTTATCTTTACTACAAGCAGAAAGTAACAATTTGGAGCCAGGCACATAGGCCTAACCACAAGACTGGGAGACAGGACACCATTTTCCTTGATGTTCACATCTCAGAGATGGCTCCAAGGTCCCTAAGAAAAACATTCTTGGGATGCAAAACAGGCAAGAGGCCTATTGAGCTTTTTTTTTTTTTTTTTTTTTTAAGGAGGTACCAGAGATTGAACCCAGGACCTCGTACATGGGAAGCAGGCACTCAACCACTGAGCTACATCTGCTCCCCTTATTGTGCTTTTAAAGCAATTTACATTCATCTCTGAGACAGAAAGGATTTGCAATTACAGATTTTCTAACAGAAATGCAGGGTTAAAAAGGGGGAGTGGGCTGGGAGGTTGAGGAGAAAGTCTCTCACTTTAGGCACCAGGGAAAATATTTTAAATGTTTTAAAGGTGTGTATTTACCCTTTGCTCTCATTGCCCTTTATTAAGTAGCAAATGAAGCTATTAACAATTTAACATGGAAGACTATGAACTCTTTTGTTTGAGTTACTATTACAAACAGGTTGATTATAAAATTCTCTTACTAACATAAAAATGATCAAATAAGTCTGCCAGTGCAGGATAACCAAAGATATAACATCAATTCCATTAAGTTTTTTTTTTTTTCTTTTTTCCTTTTTTTCTTTTTATTTTGGGTTTAATTCCATTTAGTTTTTCAATAATATTTATATTTAGCTATGGGAAAACAAAGATCAGAATTTAGCTACCCTAGAGAAACATTGCCTTCAGAGTTGTGGTACTGGTACTAGCTAGATCAAAGTGAACCACCTTTCTTTTCATCACTAACCATTGTAAAAGTCTAAGGAATATTGGGAAAAGGACTCATGGAATGATACAAATCTAAGAAGCTCTCATTGAGGTACCCATTTGTTTTGTATCAGTGTGGCTAAACTAGCATGATTTTTAAAAACTTAAAATATTTTTTAAACAATTGACAGTCCACTTTTCAATTCATTTCTCATCTCCAGGATGGGAGTCACCATGTGATCATGGAAAGCCTCCAACAGATACAGATAAAAGCGTTAAAGTTTCTGCACATAGAAACTTATGGAAATAACTATACAAAACAGGAAACAACACAGCCTATTTTCAGATGGAGATGTAGTTTCCTGGGTTTCCCAGAATACAGGAAGAAACATCAGCTCCTGCTGCTGCTGCTGCCACCTACAGGAAATGAGTGTCTGCTAAGCATGTAAAGTAGCTCTTAGCCACTCTTGGGGGATTTTTATACCCTTCAGGCACTGCCAAACTGCTCTGGAGACACAACTAGCACATTTCTAAGTACTCTGCTTAGTAGTACAAGTATTCTGCTACAACACGTTTCTAAAACATCAATTAACTCCTATGCAATTGGAAGATAAGGAAATGATTAGCAGTATAACATATAAGTTGAGTTGTTTATATGCAATTTTCCCTGACAAAAAGAGCTAGAATAGTTTTATATCCTTCAGGAAAGGGAAACATTTTGCTAGTACATAGGCCCTTTTCAGCTCAATTTTAAGAAAATTTAAAATGAGTACCTGCACCCATGGATCTCGCCCTGACCCCAAGCATTGTAGGAACTCTAGACTGGAGGCAAGCTGTACTTCCTCACTTAGCCCATTTTAGCATCTGCTCCTTTGGCCCTGAGCTCACTTCTATTGTCTTGAAACCCTCAAGCCCACAATTCTACTCTATTGTCTGTGCATTGTTAATACCACTTTAGGCAACCTCCAGACAGCTTGAGCTGACCATCTGAGCTGTTTAATTTAACTCCTGAGGTACCAATTTTTGTTTTTTGTTTTCTCTGTAGTTACAAAGTTGCATCAATTTTAAATTGTCTTGTTTCTAACACTATTCTTGTGAGCCCTGTTAATTTTAAATGTGTGATTTTGAGAACGTGTTCTTTCAGAAATACTGTGTTATGACAGATACTGTGAGACTAGGTAAGCCAAAGATTAATTCCCAAGAGTCCCCAGGTTTTACTAATCCTTGCCTATAAACTAAGAAAAACAATAGAATTAAATGAATGAGAGTATGTAAAGTGCTTAGAACATTTCCTGGCTTAGAGAAGTTTCTCAGTAAATATTGTCATAGCAGCAGCAGCAGGCTCCCAATAAATTTATCATCATCATCATTAAATGGGAGTATCTGTTCATTCATCTAGTTAATGGAATCACATTTCATTGCCTAGAGTGACTATAACCAGTACATGCAATACATATTTAGGTTATTGCACTGACAGCTAAAATTTTATGTATCATAGTGTAATATTTATTAATCAGATCTGCAGACAGTTCATTGATGTTAGACATTTTCACACATGTGATAAGTTAACATGTAAATTCAGATAGCATTTACATGTTTCTTTTGTATTGTAGATAAGGTGCCTTTAGGCAAAACTGAGAAGTCTATGATTGCACTTAGTAAGTTGGAAGTCAAGTGGAAAATGGATTGTGAGGTCTTTGTGTCTATTATTCACTCTTACCTGGAGATAATTCCATTTATTTGTTTAGGGGATATACTCACCAAAGAGCAGAGAATAGCATCTGGGTGAGGATCAAGGGCAATAATGGTGGCACCAATTTGTTGCACCAGCCTTATAGAAGACCGCCTCCATTTAACCCCATCTTGAAACAGTATGAAGTATAAAATGCCTTCAGAACATTTTAGAGCAACATCTATACAAAGCCTGTGGACATAAATTAAACAAATTTAATCATAAATCGCATTGGGAGGCAGGTCATTGGAGTTTATTAAATAAGATGTTTTTTGTTGGTTCATCAACATGGAAGTCATGACCAGCAGCACCATAACTCATGCTTGAACAAAGCTTATCTAACCTGTGTATTTTCTCTGGTAAGGCACATCACAGCCTTCTTATGCATAGAAACACTAGACAACACACGCTATACTTGGGGGCCATTTTAAACAGCAAAATCACCAACAAAAAGCACAGAAATGCAAAAAATGTGACTCTATACCACAAAAAGGATACTTTTCACAGTATCAGAGCTGAAACAAGGAGGCAGAGTGTCGCCTTGTTCGACCTTAGCTAAGTGTGTGTGTGTCAGGTGACCATTTTTTTGCCACTTTGTGCTTGTAAAGCAAATGACCATGAAAGTTCCACAAGCATTAATTTTGGGGTTACAGATTAATTTCAACAAGTAAGCAAATTCATACATACAGAATCCGCAAATAATCGGGATGGGCTGGTATGTATAAAAATGACAGGGGAGCAGCTGTAGCTCAAGTGGTTGAGCGCCTGTTTCCCATGTATGAGGTCCTGAGTTTAATCCCCGGTATGTCCTAAAAAAAAAAGACATTTTAAGAATGTTGGGAGGGGTAGTTGGATCATCAGCTCAATTTGTCATCTTAATCCAGTGACTAGGAAACCATCTTGTGTTATCTGATTTTTATTTCACCTTTAGATTACAGGAGCTTATCAGCCCCCAAAAGGCTGAGGAGACAGAAAAGAAAGATGAGCCCAGCAAAGATAATCAGCCAAAGGCTCTAATTGACCAGAGATACTTCCAGGTATTGAACAGCTGTCAAAGAGACTGGTGTTGGTAGTGAACCTTGGTTTTAATCACAGAGTAGTAAATTACCAGTTGGCAAGGAATACTTGTAGCCTGTTTTTCTTTGTGCTTATCCTGTCTTGTCTTGCCATGACATACTTACTTGGCTAAAAACATTGTAGGTAGTGTGATTTAGAATTTTTCTTGCCCCTTAAAAGAGACTTTGACATACTTGAAAGTAGTAAACTGACTAAGATTCTAAAAGACCTTATAATCCTTTTCTGTATTTTCCCTCTTCAAGCCATTTCCCTTTTATTGTTAATAATAGGTAATATATTTTCTTCAGGTTCTTTTATGGGTTTTTTTTTTTTAAGAAAT
>JAQZBX010096134.1:0-11835 GCA_029593785.1 Cabassous unicinctus
GCCCTACTGACGTGGCCCAGTCAACGCCCTAATCATAACTTAATCATGCCCAGATTAACAGACCAGTTTATAAGCATAATCCAATATCTATTTTTGGAATTCATAATTACATCAAACTGCCAAACTGCTACAGGCAGGAAATAATAAAGATCAGAAATCAATGAAAATGATGACAAAAAAACAAGAGAAAATCAATGAAACAATGAGCTTGTTCTTTGAAGAGATCAATAAAGTTGACACACCTCTAACAAACTTGACAAAAAAGAGAAAAAAAAAAAAAGAGAAAAGGCACAATTTACCAATATCAGGAATGAAGCAGGGGCTGTCACTACAGACCATCCAACATCAAAAAGATACCATGGGAAACCAATGAGCAATGGCTCACACTCAAATTTGACAACTTAAATAAAATGGACCAATTCCTTGCAAAACACAAACTATCACAACTATCCCAATCTGAAATAGTTTGAACAGTCCTATAAACTATTGAGGAAATTGAATTTGTAATTTGAAAACTCTCCAAAACGGAAATCTATAGACCCTAATAGAATTCTACCAAATGTTTAAAGAACAATTAACACCAAACAATTCTTCCCAACTCATTTTATGCAGCCAGTAGTAACCTAACATCAAAACCAGACAAAGATAGTATCATACAAGAAAACTACAGGGAGGCAGGTGTGGCTCAATCGACAGAGCCCCCGTTTACCATGGGGGAGGCCCCGGGTTCGCTTCCCGGGGCCTCCTTGTGAGGGCAGGCCAGCCCGCGTGGCACGGTGGGCTGATGCAGCAAGACCTCACAGCAAGGGGGAGATGAGCAGACACAGAGAAGACACGCAGCAAATGGACACAGCAAACATGTGCAGCAGTGGGGGGATAAATAAATAAATAAATCTTTAAAAAAAACAAAAAAAAAACTACAGACCAGTATCTTTTAGAAATATAGAGAAATCCTTTAATTATTAGCAAATATAATTCATCAATATATAAAAATAATTATACATCATGACCAAGTGGGCTTTATTTTGGGGGTGCAAGGCTGGTTTGATATTCAAAAATCAATCAGTATAACCCACATTAACAAGCTGAAGAAAAAAACCACAGGAACCTACTAGTCAAATGCAGAAAAAGCATGTGACAAACTCCGACACCCATTCATGATAACTCTGAAAACCAAAGTGGGGACCTTCCTCAACTTGATAAAGAGCATCCACAAAAAACATGAAAAGAGGATTATACTGAATAGTAAGACTAAATGCTTTCCCCTAAGATCAGTAACATTTGAAGTATGTCCACTCCACTTCTAGCTCCTGCAACAGGGCAAGAAAGGGAAATAAAACGCATAGAAATTGGAAAGAAGAAATAAAACTCCCTATCTGCAGATGACATGATTGTCTACGTAGGAAATTCTAAGAAATCTATAGAAATATTCCTAAAACTAATAGGTGAATTCAGCAAGCTTTCAGGATACAAATTATATGTAAACAAATCCCTCAAAAATGAAATACTTAGGTGTAAATATAACAAAACATGTATAGGGCTTGTATGCTGGGAAAACGTACTGATGAAAGAAATCAAAGAAGAGCTAATCAACGAAGTAGACCGTTTGTGGATTGAAAATTCGGCAAGTAAAGCTGCTTCTCCTTCAGGCTGCTGCATGGACGTGACCCCATCCCTATCGCAACCCCAGCAAGACCGCCGGACAGATACGGAAAAGATCCTCCCAAAGTCAGTGTGGGAGGGCAGACACAGGACGGCTGAAAGCACTTTGAGAAAGAATAAAGGAAAAACCTGTTTAGAAGACTTCACGGCCAGTTAAGCTGCAGGAATCGAGACTGTGGTACTGGCAGAGGGACAGACACACGGACCTGTGGGACAGAACCGAGGATCCAGAGACCGGCCCCACACGGCCCGAGCGCTGCCCACGAAGCCTCCAGTGCCTTTAACAGACGACGCAGAGACTCATGGATGTCACAGGGAAAACGTGGGTCCACTTACACGAGAAACCTAAAACGCTTCGGAAGGAAAACGTAGGAGAGGTCTGTCTGGCTATAGGGTAGGTGACAATTTCTTTGGCAGAACAGAAATACTGACTATAAGAGAAAATTTTAATAAATTGGACTTGATCAAAGTGAAAAGGTTTTGCTTAAAAAAGAAACCATTAAGAAAGTGAAAGGACAAGCCACAGATTGGGAGAAAGTAATCGCAATGTACTTACCTGACGAAGGGCTCATATCCAAATACATAAAGAATCTTACAGTCAATTAGCAAAAGACAAACCCATTGAAAGTGGGCAAGAGATGAACACCTCCGAGGCAGACTCCGTGTGGCCGACAAGCTCACGGAGGTACACAGCTCGCCGCCGTGGAGCTCAGCGGGCCCTCTCGTGAAGCCAGACGTGCGCCCACTTCCACCCAGTCACGCCGCTGCTGGGCTTTTACGCGCGTCCCGGACGAGCACAGAGGCACCGAGCTCTGGCCGCAAACAGCCCCACTGCCCACCAAGAGGACGGTGGATACGATGGCGGCCGCACCGCACTGAGCCAGGGGCCAGCACGCACACTCGGAGACGCAGTGTGCGGCGGGCGGCACCCGCGCAGGTGTCCCCGAGTGCAGTGATGGAGGTGGCTCGCGGGGCGAGGTGAGGCTCCTGCGCACTGCGCCTGCTACCAGGTGTGACTCACCTGGATGAGCGGAACCCCCGAGGGCCTGCCCTTGAAGGCGTCACACTCCCTGTGCCCAGGCTGCCACGTCCCTGTACCCTGGGGCTGCACGTGCACTGGGGCCTCTGTACATACCTGGCAGAGGCCACCACGGCCCTGTCAGCTGAAGTGGAGGAAGTCCTGGCCTTCCTGCAGGTGCAGAGACCTCAGGTTGTCCTCAAACACACCCCCCGTGAGGTCCTGCGGGAGGGGAGCAGGTCAGCCCACCTGGCAGGATGCCAACGGGGCCGCACACCTTGCCCTGGGTGCCGGCAGGTGCGGGGTCTTCTGTGGTGCCCAGGGAAAGTGGGGGGCACCACATAGACGGGGGGTGGGGTAAAGGACTGCAGGCTCTGGGGGCATGAGCACAGTGAGGGCCCTCCTCTCAGTGCAGCCCCCTCCCCACTTCCCTTTCCGAGCCAGGAGAATGTCCCGGTTCTGGAGCAAGTCCCCAAGGCGGGGGCCGATCTGGATGCCCACGGAGAGGATTCCACTGACCGATGCCAGGTGCTTAAAGCTCAGAGCCAAGGAGAACAGACACGGAGCTGCTCAGGCCCCAGGCAGGTGTGAGGAAGGACGTGGAGGCGGGGAGGGGGCTGTACTAAGAGAGGGTCTCGAGCAGGGGGGCGCAGCCACAATGGGGCTGCCCGAGACCCCTCCACAGCCCAGACACCCCCGTGGGAAACTCACCAGCTTCACGCAGAGGACGAAGGGCGGCTTGGCTGCTCGAAAGTGCAGGATTGGAACCCGGGGCTTGGGCCTCTCCTATGGAGAGTGTGCAGGTGGTGACGCCGCCCTTCCTGAGCTGCAGGAGGGAGCCCAGGGGCATGGAGGGCGCGTGGGGGCGGGGGCTCCACGGGGCCAAGGCCACGCACCTCAGAGTCCTCGTAGCAGTAGAAGCCCTTCCTGATCTTCTTCGCGTCCACGTCGCAAAACGCAACCACCTGGGGGAAGAGACCGTGGACACCCTCGGCTGGGCCCCGCGTGCAGCCCACCCGCCTCCCCGCCCTCAGCGCAGCCAGGCTGCAGCGGGAGCGCTGCTCCTCGTGGGGACGGACGCCTGTGTCCTCGCCCTGCCGGGGGCTGTGCTCCCCCCACCCGCGAGCCTCCCGGCTCGTCCTGCTCAGGCTGCTCTTCGCAGCGTTTCCTGTTGGTGGTCAGCAGTCACCCCACCGTCGGCCTGACAGCCGACGCCCTGCCCCGGCTCCGCGTCTCCGGCCAGCAGCAGCGCCTGGGCCCCGAGGCCCCTCGCCTGCCCTGCTCTGCCCCTGCTCGGCCCGTCGCCAGCTCTCCTGCTCTGGGAAGGCGGCTTCGCGGTGGGGGTGTGCCCACACTGCCTCGAATCCTAGGAGTGGGGTCTAAACTCACGCTTTCGGTTATACCAACATCTGTTTGGTGAGAAATCTGAGGCAAGCTGTCAGTCTTTGAGTTTTTCCCCAACTGTCATAATGTATCTTTCCCCGCAGACAGGAATCCGGCAGCACTTCCACGTGAGGGGGTGGGCGGTCGACGGAGCCCCCGCCCACCCCAGCACGAAGCAGCTTGGAGGGCCCGGCATGTGCCCCCTGGGCGTCGCCCGCCTGCCGGCTCGGCCCTCAGCCACCCCCGCTCTGAGTGGGGGGCGCGCGGGAGCTTCTGGGCCCACCTGCCTGAGCAAAGCACCACGACGGGCAGGACGTGCTGTCAGGGGAGGGTCAGGTGGGGGAGGGCAGGAGGGGGAGGAGTGGGGGCAGGCGGGGGGCAGCCCACCTTGCTGCGGCTGGTGGCCCCCAGGCTGCGGTAGAGCCTGCGCCCCTGCCGGCCTGCGCTCCAGATGGTGAAGGCCGCCCAGCGCGGGAGGACCTGCTCCTCCAGGAAGCGGACGCGGTGGGTCCAGATGGTGCTTCTGCGGGGGAGAAACGAGCGCCACTCGGTCGGGCCAGGGCGGGCTGCGGCGCCGACCAGTTCCCAGGGCCCTCCCTACGCCCCCGTACCCCCAGGGAGGCCCAGGGAGGTGGAGGACGGCGTCCGAAGGGCGGCGACAAAGCGCCTGTGTTCAGTGGCCATGACCACGTGACGTGTCACTGTGACCACGTGGCCAAGCAGCGCAGGCGTCACACTTCTGTTGCCCCGGTCAGAGTCGGGGATCAACCAGCTAAGGGCCAACTGCGAGAGAAACTAAAACACACGAGAAGAGACCCCAAGAAACGAGGACAAACGGAAAGGCCGGACATGAAGTGCCACATGGAAACCCAACACGAGGAGGAGCCTGAGCCCAGCTGTCTGTCAGGCGGCCACTAAGACTGACCAGCCGAGTGGACCGGACGCGGCCCGGGCGGCTTCATGCGCAAGAGCCTCCTGCGCCCGCCGGCCCGGCGCGCCGCCGCCTCCCTCCCACACAGCTGTGCACACAGGCCTCCTCGGGGCTTCTCGGGGCCCGGCCTCCCCAGGCAGCAGCCCCAGCCCTGCTGGGAGCAGCCAGTGCCCCCTCTGGGAGCCACGCCCCTGGACGCAGTGGCTCTCTCCGCCCGCTTGACCCTGCGCTTGCTGAAGGAAGCGGCCTCCCGTCGCCAACCCTAGGCCGCCCTCTGCTCCGCCCTCCCCACGCCTGTGGCCTCCCAGGCATCTCTCCCCAGGGCCGCCTCTGCGCCAAGTGGGCGCAGCACGTGCTGCTGGGCAGCGGTCATCTGTCCGCAGGGCCCCGGCTCCCCTCCCTCCGTCCGACGGGCAGGGCTGTGCTGTGGGTGCCACCGCCGGCCAGCGGGGCTGTGGGCGTGGGGCTCCCGCTGGCCCGGGGGACGCCGCCCAGCGCTGCCGACAGCAGGGGACAGAAGACTTGGCGTGCGGCCACGCCCACTCTTCCCAGCTCGACATGCAGGTGGAGCACAATCTCAACGCGTCGTTTTGTGGAAGTCGACAAACCGCACGTAAAGTTCACGTGGAAAGGCCAAAGGCTCTGAGTGGCCAGATGATGAGGAAGAAACCTGGGAGAACGACGCTGCCAGCTCCAAGGCTCCCGCGAGGCCACAGCCATCGAGACGACGAGGTGTCAGCAGGAAGGCAACGAAAAAGAGAGCCCAGGAACAGGCCGGCCGTGGCTCCGCCTCTGACGGGGCAGAGGCCTCTCAGTCGTTCACAAAGGTGCTGGGCCACGGGGTGGCGCCTGCAGAAAGGAGTCCAGACGCAGACCCTCCACCGCCACGGGCTGAGGCAACACGCAAAGCCGTGAACCTAGAGGACGACCTGCCAAGAGCCGGGCTGCCACGGGCTAACCAGGCGCCCAGAGCACGACCCTCAGGAGGAGGACACTTAGGAGGTCACAGGCTCGGAGAAGAAGCCTGTAAGAGGGCTTCGACCCGAGACGTACAACAGACGCTTAAAACTCAACAGGAAGAACGCCAACGGCCCAACCAAAAAGGAAGACACGCGGGTGGCAAGCAGCACGTGGCCGCTGCGCGTCCCACGTCATCAGGGAGACGCAGACTCAAACCAGGAGGCACCGCGGTGCACCTACTGGGGCAGCGAAACGCCAACACCGCCAGCTCCCGATGCCGGCATGTTCTTACAGAGCAAGCGGCTCGCCTGCGAGGGGCAGAGGTGCTCCCGGGCACGGACCCAAGAGCTACAACAGCTTTACAGGCGAGCGGGCGGACGGGCCGAGGCACGTCCACGCAGTGGACGTTTATTCCGTGATGAACGTGGACGGGCCGAGGCAATGTCTGCTGGAAGGGCTACAGGCTGCGACTCCAGCCACGTGACCGTCTGGAAAAGGTGGAACCAGACAAGGCGAGTGGCTGCGGGGTGCGGGGGCCACTTGAGACCTGCTGTGGGGGCAGCATCACACGCCTCTGAGCCGACGGAGCCAAGACATGGACACAGGGAGGCGGCGGGTGGGGGCGTGTGGGAACTCGGCTTTTGGGCAATTTCCCTGTAAACCTGAAGCACTAAAAAGTATGCCACAGGCTGGGCGAGCTTGGCCGGCGAGTCCAGGCCCTGCGCCTCCTGGGAAGCGGGCGAGAGCGGCAGGGCAGCTGAGGCTGGCATGGACGCGGCTGCCTCGACGGCCAAGGACACAAGCCGAGCGCCAGCACCCTCCGCGGGCCACGCTCACCAGCCAAGTGCGCAGACCACAGCCGCCCAGCGGGGTCTCTGGGGCTGGGCGCTACAATGGAGGGAGCCCCTCACAGAGCCCTCCTGGCTGCGCGGCCCGAGACCCCAGGCACAGCAGTGCGCATTTTACCAACGTCGTGCTTTCGGCGAGTGACCGCCGCCGTCAGCCTTCACACCTGGACAGCCTTGCGTTGGCGCGGCGCTTCCCCAGCCCCGAGCCTTGCTCGCAAGAACCTCCGTTACCCGCACGGTGCTGGGAGACTTCCCAATGGACTGTGGCCTACCGGCGCGGGCAGGACGGAGAAAATCGCGGCCTTCATGACCCTGGGTGGGCATGGGTTTCCCCAACGAGGCAGAAAGTGCTGCCAAAATGGAAGGGACGCGGCAGTGGACCAGCCTATGCTAGAACTTCATCCTGAGGGACAAGGACCTGATGGCCGGGGCAGGGACGCATGGGGCAGCCAGGCCCCGTCTCCTGCGGGCTCCACGCTGATGCATTGGCCATGACGCACCTACTCCTGCGGCGGCCCGGCGCTTCCTGCGGCAGCCGGCCCTCATCATCTTGTAGGCCTGATGGGGACTGCGTGCCGTGACACCCCCTTTCCCTGCCTCGGGGTCTGGGGGCACAGGAACGTTTCCAGGACCCACTGCACCAGGCGGCAGCCAAGACCGTGCACGATGGCCGAGGAGCTGGCGGCCGTGGACGGGTCCGTGTTCGCCCGGCCCCTGCAGTGGGTCTCAGGAGACCGACGGCGGCGTCCCCCTGCGGCCTTACGTGCCCTGAGGGGCACCCTGCCACGGCGGCGCTCAAGGCCCCTGTACGGAGCTCTCCAGTTCTGAGCCTGTTTACTGCAGCTCCTCTGGCTTCAAACCACAGAACCGTGAGGGCAGCAGAGGGCGGACGCGCACCCAGCAGCCTTCCACACAGACGCCCCCGCACAGAGAAGGCTGCGAGGGTCCAATCCGCGTCGCTGAGAGGGGTGAGAAGAGCGGGGAGACCGGCACCGTCCACATGCCACCTGGCAGCAGCTGCCTCTGGCCGCTGGGTACAGAGCGAGGCTCAGGGGAGGCAGTGCTCTTCCATGCCTTTTGGGACGTCTAAAAACTTCACAATAGGAAACTTAAAATGCAATTGTGCTGCCACTCGATTCAAAACAAGGCAGCAGGAGGACTGGGGGGCTTTTGAGAGGAAGTTTGAACCAAGGGACTGGTGCTGTGGGAGGCCTGGGGCACCGCTGAAGCCTGCCCTGCGAGGTTTCCAGTTACAGCCGAAGAGGCTCGACTGATCCAGAAACGGCATCTGGTCACTTACGAGGGGAGGCAAAGCCGCACAACAGGGCCAGGGCACATGGCCCCGGCTGCGCCAAGCGGTCCCTGGGTGGCGTCTGGACTGCAGGCCACAGCACAGCCTGTGGCGCCACCCAGGGACCCTGCGCTCGGCAGAAACCCACGTCAGAGTTTCAAGGCAGGACGCACGTGAGCCAGCCTCCCGACGGGGACACGGACATGGCAGCAGCCTCCCGGTGGAGATAGGGATGTGGACGCAACGTGGCAGCAGCCGATGACATCACAGCTTTTCACGGTCTGCCCGAGAGCTCCCAGCACTGGTCAGGCAGGGTCGGCTGGACGTCCTCCCACAACTTACCATGCCTGGAGTTCCCAGCTCCAGGTATGGGGCAGGAGGGCGTCCTCCATGGACACGTCCTAGATATCCTCCCACGTTACGTTAGGACCCCGTACGCAGAGCGGCGTGCTCACCCCTTCAGCGTGCTGTGAGGAGTTACAGCAAATCCCACTGAGAGCCAGCGCGTTCGCGCATGTCCCTCTCCGAGGAAGACCCGGCTTGCGTTTTTTAATGACAGACGGGGGGTGCCTGCTGCAGACCTGCGAGATGGGTGTGAAGTGGCATCTCTCTGTGGCTGTCATCTGCATTCCCCTCAGGGCTAAGGAGAAGGAGCATCTTCTCGTGGGCTTACGGCCATCTGCGTATCATCTATAGAGAAAGGTCCGTTCAAGGCCTTTGCCCGTTTTTAAATCGGGTTCTTTGTTTCATTGTTGAGTTGTGGAACTGAGATCTTTATATATTCTGGACACCAGATTCTTATTAGATAAATGATTTGCAAGTATCTTCTCCCCATCTGTGGGTTGTCTTTTCACTCTCTTGACAGTGTCTTTTGAGACACAAAAGCTTTCATTTTCATGAAGTCCCATTTATCTATATTTTCTTTTGTTGCCTGTACTTTTTATGTCATACTTAAAAAACCATTGCCAAATCCAAGGCCATGAAAATTTTCTGTTTTCTTTTAAGAGTTTTACAGTTTAGTTCTTAAGCTTAGGTCTTTCATCTATTTTGAGTTAATTTTGTTTTCATGCAAGGTAAGGACGCAACTTCATTCCTGCGCATGTGGCTCTCCAGTTCTACCTGCACCATTCGTTCAAAAGGCTGTCCTTTCCCCATCGCGTGCTCTTGGCACCCGTGAGGATTTGCTTCTGTCCCTCCGTCCTACTCGCTGGTGTCTGTCTGCCAAAGGGCTGCCAATGCAAAGTACCAGGCGTGGGTTGGCTTTCATAAAGGGGATTTATTAGGGGTAGAAGCCTACAGTCCTAAGGCTGTGAAAAGCCCAAACCCAGGCACTGTAAGAGGTGCTTCTCAGCGAGGTCAGCAAGACGGCCACGGGTCTCTGCCGAGGTCTCTGCCTTCCCGTCTCCTCCTGAGCGGCTCCGTGGGCCCAGCCTCTTGGGGTTTCACGCCTAAGCGATCCTCTAGTCCTCTCTCACATGGCAAGATCAGTAATGGTGGCTTTCTCTCCCCATGTCTGTGCGTCTCTCGCTCGCTCTGTCTCCATTTATATCAGACCCAGCAAGAGGGCGGAGACTCAACCTGAGTCGCGCCTCAAAAGCCCCAAAGCGATCTCATCAAGTGACCTAATCAAAGGACCCTCAACTGATTTTAATGCAATCAAAGGGCTTCAGACCCAGAGGAACAGATTAATTTAAAAACATATTCTTTCTCTTTTGGGCATTCATAAAATAATCTCAAACAGCCACAACTGGTCTATTTGTCTACCTTTATGCCAGTGCCACACTGTTTTAATTACTATAGCTTTGTAGAAGGTTTGAAACTGGTTCATGTGAGTCTTCCAACTTTGTTCCTCTTTCTCAAGATTCTGTTGGCTCTTCGGTCTCTTGAAATTCCATATGCCTTATTGTCAAAATCTGTAGGATTTGCAGCGATGGCTAATACTGGTAATCTGTATTTTCTCTTTTTTCCCCTTAATCTATCTTGCTAGGGGTTTATCCATTTTGTTGATTTTATTTCAAACAACCAATTCTTTGTATTTCTGGTTTTCTGTACTGATTGCCAATTTTCAATTTCATCAACTTCTACTCTTTATTATTATTTTTCCTTTATTTACTTAGGGTTTGCATTGCTATTACTATAGCCACTTTTTAAGATGGAAACTTAGATCACTGCTTAGTTTTATCTCTTATAATATAAGCTTTTAAATCCTGCTTTAGCCACATTCCTCAAAATTTGATGTACTGTTTTCACTGTCAAGTTTTTTTTCCTAATTTCCTTTGTGAGTTTTTCCTTTGTTGCTTAATATCCAAATCTTTTGGATTTCTAATATAATCTTAATGATTTCTAATTTAATTCTCTGTGGTCATAAAATACATGCTGCATGATTTCAATCATTTGAAATCTACCAAGTCTTCTTTTACGGTCCAGTTTGTCTGTCTTGCACCTGAAAGCACATCCCACAGCTGTGGGGCAAAGCTCTGTAAATGCCTCCTGGACCACCTTGTCTAACACAACTGTTCAAATCTTCTGTGTCCCTGCAGATATGCCCCACATCGCCCATCAAGTACTTAGACAGGAGCATTAAAATCTCCAGCTGTAACTGCGGCTTTGTCTATTTCTCTCTATTCCCAATAGTTTTTACTTCACGTATTCCAAAGCTCTGAATCAGAAGCATACTCCTTCAGGACCGTCATAGTCTCCTGATGAAATGACTTTGCCCCATGACTGCAGACCCTACCAGCACCGAGTCAGGCTCATGAGAACACACGGGGACAGCAGGCCCGAGCGCACGTGGGCCGAGACCGGCGGGAAGGGGGAGGCGAGGGAGGCGGCCGTGCCTTGTCCACGCAGGTGCCGGGGAGCAGCCGAGTCACGCGGAGGCCACCAGGTTGTGTGCGTGGTCCTACCATTCTCTGCCAGCCTCTCCCGCCCGTGGGGGTGGGGTAGCGAGTGAGAAGGGAGGGCTCCCCACGCCAAGCCGACCGTGGCATCACGTTTGCAGGAGCTCACTTAGACGAAACCACCAAGACTGCACCTGATATGAGAGGGGCGTTCGGTCTTGGTCTTGGGACCTGCCCTAGGCCCCGGAGGAAATGCCCAGCCCCCGCGCAGACCTCCCTCAGGCACGGCCCTCAAGGACGCCGAAGCCCACTGCGCCCTCGCACAGGGCCTGCGCCCTTTCCATGATTTCCCGGTGGGCTTGGCGCTCGCGTGGGCGGCGACCCCAGCCCCGGGCCTGACTGCAGTGGCCGCTGGACCTTCACTCTTGGGCCTCCCGTTTGCCCCGCGTGCACCTGGAGCCCGAGGGTGACCACTTACTCGAGCACAGAGTGTGTGGCTGCGCACTGGTGGTAGCGGTAGACGAGGAGCGTCTGGTCGACCCTGAAGATGCCGCCGCCCTTCCTGAGGTGCTCGTAGAAGAAGAGCAGGTCCTCTGGCACACCCTGCGAGGGGGAGACGCACAGGAGCCGCTGGGATCCCCACTCACGACAGAGAAACGTCAGCACTGCTGAACAGAGAGCTTAGGAAGGGGCCCAGCAGGTACAACGGGCAGCTCCTCGAACAGGTGAGGACTGGAGAACAGAGGGTGGGCGGGAGGTGCTCGGCTCTGGCCTAAATTGTCAGTCAGGAGAGGTCGCAGGGATCAAAGGTGGAACAAGGTGCTGAGGAGGGGTGAATCCTGGCGCGAGGACACTGCTGCCCACGGCGCAGAACGCTGGTTCCTGCGGGAGTGAGCTCAGCA
>JAQZBX010096135.1:0-11835 GCA_029593785.1 Cabassous unicinctus
AATAAGTGTTTGCAGCAAAGACCACAGAGGCTGTCTGGCCCACAAAGCCTAAAATATGTAGGAAGCTTGCTGGCCCCTGTGCTGAGGTGCTAGTTTTATGAAAGTAGGCCATTCAGAGCCTGTGACACTGCTGATCATTTCACCAGCCAGTGTATCCATCTTTAGAGAAAAGATGGAAGAAAACTGAAAAGCAAGAATTGACTAGAGTGGTACTAATTTTTAAGAGATGTCTCTTAGAAGAGAGACGGGCATAAAGATTACCCAAGTGTTCCCTTAGCTTGAGCAAAGCCTCCTAGGAAGGAGCCCTTATGATCCCAGAGCTTTACAGAACTTTGACCACTGAGTCAGATGCTTTCAACATTTTCAGTTAGATAATCCAGGCATTATACAGAACAAGCTATATCTAAATACTTGTGATCAGTGAATAAAATTACCTTCACTCAAATATACCTCTGAAAACAACTTTATCCAATATCATTTTTTTGTGTTTTGCATTATCAGGACCTACAACAAACAGGGACCTGACCTTGCTCCTGATTGCACTCTGAAAGATAATTTGATAGAGGTAAAGAACACAATAGGAACAGACCACAGGCATCTGGTCCAAAGCCTTCATTTTTTAAATGTGCAAAGTTGAGGTCTAGAAAAGGGAAATGAATTGTCTGAGGTTACACAGCTAGTGTCATTACCACAAGGATATATGCCTACCATGACTTCTAGAAAAACATTTGTCACACAGAGAAGTTATTTTCCAAAAACATACCTATCTGTGTCAATATTTATAGTTCACCTCCTCTAAACAGGAGATTGTCAGAGATGCCCTGTCTTGTTGGAATTCTCACCCAGACTCCACCAACTGAGGAACTTCATGTACAGACATCCCAGTCAGGAAAATGGCCACACATATCCACTGTTTCTCTCATTCTTATGAACTCACATGCTCAATGTCCCTTGTTCCCATAAAATGATCTTTTAAAATAGTGACAAGTTCTTTTATTTTTTGCTCTCTCAAATATCACCTCTCAACTGACCATTGGTTAAGTGCTAGGTCCCCAGTCAGATCATGTATGAATTCCCTAAAGTACTGATGTCCTGTGTTATTGAATAAAGAAAAACTATTCTTCACATAAGAAAAAATAGTGACAAGAAAACCCTGCTCAGAACTAATGCTATGTTGATTCATCTGTGTTCATTCCTGATCACCAAATCAGAACTCCTTGGTATCCTTGGGCTGAGGCTCCTCTCCCAGAGCTGCAGGGTTAGGGCTGGGCTGGTTTACATCAGCAAAGGGAGGGAAATTATTTGCAAGTCTTCCTACTATACTGCTAGCTCTCAGGTGGAGCCTTGGGAAAGGGAAGTGCCCCAGAGCATGTATGAGTATCCTGGGGTAGTTGGGTATCAATAACAGCATTTGGGAAAATATTACCATTATTTTATTGTGCTGGGCTAAATAATTAGAACTCTTGATAGTATTTCATTTACACATATGTACAAACACTTTGTGAAGAACTTATCAGTGTCCTGTCCATTTTACAGATGTAAAATTTCAAAAAGTAAGTTAGAATGGTTGGACAATGTGCCCAAAGTCTATGTCTGCTCATAGTGAGCTCCAGTGTCTGCCTTGTGCTCCTTACCTCTAGACTCAATGGCTCCCCTGAACCAACTCATGGACAGAGTGGGACATTCCTAGATAGACTTGTATCATCCCCCTTTGTGTATTGAGAACACTGTGTGACATTGCTGCATCCTTAGTGTCTACCTAAAGAATGTAGAGAGAAGCAGTGTTCATGCAGAGGTGTTTATTGTGTGGCATTTCATAGGTCTTCATCTTTCTATCTCTCCATCCTATTCATCTATCCATTTGTTTACTTGTATCACCCTTACTGAAGCATAATTGACATATGATAACCATCTCATGTCATGTCTTTACATATATTTATACATGTAGACAATCACATCCATCCTGACAGTGAACTCCCAGAAGTTTCCTACCATTACTCTATAATTTCTGCCTCACCCCTTCCCTCCTTTCCAAGGAACAATATTCTTTTAAAATTTACTTTTATTATGACATATCATGTAACAAAAAGCAATTCATTTAAAGCATATGATTTGATGCATATGAAGAACTTTGAAAATCACAATTGATGACACTGGTGAAAAACATTTCAGGAGGAAACAACTGGGAAAAAGATGCCATACCCCAGGATGTGACAGAAATATATGCTAGGCCAAATGTTGCATTAGCAGATGGGACAGGGTCAACTTGGATGTCATTAACAAGGCCCATTTGCTCATATCCCAGCATCACCCCAAGAAACTTAGACCAGGGTTCACAGCAATTAAGGAAGCATGTGTGCTTCAGGTGATAGTCATGATCAGGATGGGTGTGCTTGTCTCTGGCCTGGACCCTATAGGTGCACTTGGGCCTGCAAAAGCTGAAATAGAAACATTCATTCTTTAGACACAAGATGCACCATGAGAAAGCTGTTTCTCACATGGACATGCAGGACAGGGTGGAGACAGTGGGAGTCATGCTCTGCTTCTCAGGATGTGCTGGAATATGTGGTCCAAGCACACATCTGGGTAGGTCTGTGTCCCTGTGAGTTCTGTCAGGTAAGCTCTGCCTTCAGAATCCTGTGCTTGTGCAGAGAGAATTAGGGATGTGACAAGTTCTTTAAGACAATATTACCTGCCTTACATAAATCTGTAATGAGTAGCTTACTATTATAATTATATTAAAAATTAAATAATGTTAAGGCAAAAATATGCTGATAAATGGTAAATGTAATATCAAAGGGAAGCTATTGGCTAAATTTAAATCATATCAGGGATGGTCTTTTCATTAAAAATAATATGTTGTTAGCTTGTTTTTATATTATGTATTTATTAAAACAAGTCTGTGTGATACAATCATGGTATTGTACATTATTTTATCATAATTTATAAGGGGCTTTATGTAACCACATGGACATTGCCCTTGATGTCACATGAGGAGAAAGGAACAAAGGGAGGCACTTTGCTGCTCTCCCTAAGAGAGGGCTGGGCTACCCTACTTCATGCTCCTTCCCCTGGGGACATGGGGATGTGCCCAATGGGGGGATTATGATTATTTTGCCAAGGCATTCTCACAAATGTGAGTTAAGTTGGTAGGCATAATTTCAGACATGGTAAACAAAAGCATTGTCCACAGTTTAAGACATATTGAAAATACATGGACAAATAATTTACATATAATTTTTTACCTTTTTTATTGCAGTGTATCATTCATATATTAACATCCATGAAAAATAAGTGTATAGTGAAAGCTGTGAACTTACAAAGAAACAATATCATCATATAGGGCTCCCATACATTTCCCCACCATCAAAAATTATATGTATGTATGTATGTTTACACACAGAGGTAGTAATATAAAAAAAACACAAACCAGTTCTGAGATTGAATTTTGCATTCATCATAGGATAGCTTAGAAAAGAAGCAATGGCTGTTCTCTGGGGGTTACATGTTGTGGAGCAAGAAGAGGGAATCCTGGGCAAGGCCAGGAAACTCCTCCCCAGCCTCTATGCTTCTGCATCTGGGTCTCTGTGGTATCTGACCACACCCTGGTGGTCCTGAGTGCCCTAAGCAGCCCAGGCCCCTCTTTTGCCTGAGACATCTGGAGCTGCCACCAGAAAGAGTAAGAGCCACAAGTGTTTCAAGTTCATTTGGTTGAAAAGAGGTTTGTGCCTGGGCTCACCCTGACTTCCTCTCACTGTGTGATCAGCACAGTAATAAATAGCTGTATCCTCAGCTCTCAGGCTGCTCAGTTTTAAATAAACCTCATTCTTGGAGGTGTCCCTGGTGATGCTGATTTGAGACTGAAGAATTGGGTTATAGTTTGTGCTTCCACTAGTAATTATCCTGCCAATTCCCTCCAGCCCCTTTCCTGGAGCCTGACGGATCCAGCCCACACCATAGTTGGTTAAAGAGAATCCAGAGACAGAGCAGGTGAGGGACAGGGTCTGCGAAGGCTTCACCAGGCCAGGTCCTGACTCCTGCAGTTGCACCTGGGACTGGACACCTGAGGACAAGAAAAACCACAATGAGTCCTGTGCTCAGAAGCATCATCCCCATTAGCTTCATGTCTGAATCCTGAGACACTCACATCTGAGAGCTGCCATCAGAGAAAGTAAGAAAAACAAGGGATTCATGGTCTTGTGAATGAGGCCCATGATGCCCAGAAAATGTGTTTCCTGACATAAAAAGGCAGCTAAATTTAAGTAAATAGGTGCTGTGGTTTCCTCTGTCTGCCCATGTCGTGATTTGCATCTGGGAGGTAACTCTGTATGTAAAATGAAAGGGGGTGAGGGACGATCCTTCTCTTAGAGCCACCCTGGGAGAGGATGTTGTTTCAGCCCTTGGAGGACACAGTCCTCTCCCTGGGGTGCCCCCTCACCAGGCCCAGTTTCCTTTACTCCTAGGAAGGATATGTGTTGAATGATTTGGTCAGGGATTCAGATGCATGAAAGGATCAAAGGTATCTTTGGATATATGGTCATTGTATATAAGTACTTGAGTGTATATACACATATAGAATAAAAATGGAATTTACATTATGTACATATTTCTGGACAATGTTGGCTATAATGGATTTTGTTTGGTTTTTGAAATAACAGTATGGCTAGGGTGTTTGGTGCCAGCTTTTCCATTTTGCTAATGTGATTCCTCACTAATAACATCATTCTTATTGTTTTAGTAAGCTGTCAGTTCTGTTAGAAACTATCATTGTTGCCTTAGTAGTATTATCCTCCATGGGAGTCAGACAGGACCTGTGTGTGACCTCATCTTGGACACCAGAATTGCCAAGGGAGCACCTGCCTTGATCCTGTCCTGACTTGTCACACCTGTGCAACTGAGGAAGGTCATCCCTGCTCACTCTCAGCCTCCTCACCTGAACATGAGGGATGTAGAACCTCTCATCTCTGAATATCTCTTTCTCCTTCATCTTATCATGAAGATAATTTGAACACTGTATATTGGAAATGGGGACTTTAATAATATCCGTTGTGGATTTAATAAGACATATGCTAAAACATTCATCACAAACTGTGTTCCCCGTGGGTGAGGCGGCAACATGAGGTGATAAGAACTTGGCCTGGACACTAAAATAACCAATGATTATGGCAGAATTTGGGGATTAATAAGCCCATTATATGGCATCTTCCAAGGTAAGGACCTGGTGCATGAGGTATCCAGAAAGTCCATGTGTGGAAGTGCTATAAGGGGAGGTGCAGACAGGAAAATGAAATCCACATGTGGAGTAAATCTTGTCACTGTGAGGACACTGTGGTGAAGGTCAAAGTGCATTTTTCATTGAAGACTTATTTCCATGACTCCCTGTTCTCTGAATTTATTGTGACTTTGAAATTTGTTTTAATCAGTTCAGGTGAATGAACTTCTGTTCATATTGTTTGTTTCACATTACTTTATAAATTTTATTTATCAATGGAATTGCCCAAAAAAGGTGATTTAATGAAAATCTGCTGAATCTCTAACCTTAAAAAAAAACATAGCAGAGGCAAGAAGAGGCCTACCTGAGCCATCAATGTAAAGCTAAACAGAGAAGGCATGAGAAGAAAGCCCAGATGCTCCAGGGAAGCTCCCTTATCCTTCCAATCTATCTGACTATCAACCTGGCCCTAGTGCTCAGTGGTCCTACGTCTCTCCTCACCTGTCCCTGGTTCAGGCCCCTGAACTCTGCAGTCCTGAGTGACTCCTGATCTTTTTTGTGCATCCTCCACTGAAACAGTGCCCTGGGCTCAGGGCTCCTTAGATCCCCAGGGGTTCAGTCCTGCTGGCCCTTGCAGGGAGCTGAGGGTTTGGGCTCCTTCTGACTTCCCTGCACTGTGGGTCCCACTCTCTGACCCTGAGAATTTGTTTGTTGGTTGTAGGTGGCAGTTTAAACTGTCCTTTGGCAGGTGTTCTGGCTGTGGATGGCTGAGATACAGTTGTGGTCATTATGGCTGTTTTAGATGGCCAGTATCTGCAGCCCTTACCAGACTCCTGAAGATTTCAACAGAGCCCATGGGCATCAAAACTGCTTATTCTGCTCTCAGCTCCTGGACTCTCCATGTGTCCTCAGGGACACCATGACTGGTCAGAACAACTGTTCATGGGGAGAGGAGGGGGAAATGCAGCCTTTAAAAGGAAACTCCCTATGAAAATTCACCCTTTTCTGCCTTTGTCCTCAAATGATCCTGGAGTGTAATGTCCTGAGTGCCCCCTGGAGGCCACTCTTCATGGAGGCTTTCAGTCTGGGCTCACACTGCCTTCCCCTCACTGTGTGCCTCAGACTGTAATACATGGTGATGTCCTCACCTCTCAGACTGTCCATTTGCAGAACCAGGACTAATACCCATCACAAGCTGTATCCTGCAGGCAGAGGTAAATCCCCTAGGTACTGGGAAGGGAATAGATTCTACTCAAAATTCTCACCAGCTCAGGTATAAAAGCCTTATCTCCCAGGAAGGGCAACAAAACAAGTAGCAGAGGACTCTGGTGGAAGTAAAACCATTACAGCTGTGGGAGGGAAGAGATGGGAAAAACAACACTCTCCCCTCAGAGGCAGCAATGCAGTTTAGCTCCAGAACTGCCTCTGTGGAGAAGGGAAAGGGACACATAGCCAGCCACAGCCCAGACTTAGCTTCACAAGGCAAGCTAAAGGGTAAGGCTCAGTCAGGAGATCAGAGTGCTCCCCACTTAGCCCAGCCTCATCCACCCCATTGACAACCATGAGGAAACATGAGGGCAGCCTTCAGCTCAGAGCACAAGTAACAGATAACAAGCCAAGCAGGGAGACAAAATGAGCTATCACTGGAAGAATCTAATATTTCTTATACCAAAGTAGGAAAAATTCAATTTCAGATATACATAGCCACAATAAACTCCAAATCAGCTTTGACTTGACTCACACAAACACCCACAAAAAAGGCACAGCAGAAAGTATGGTGTGATTACATAAACAGAAAAAATGGAATTACAGTAAGAATAAAAAGGAAAAATAAAATAATACAATATCCACTCTCTTATCCAATACCTCTTGCTTTCAACAAATGAACAGCAGAGCATGATTGATGTTAGTATGTGACCCAAATAATGGAGCTAAAATATAAAACAAGGAATGAAATATAACTATGATTAATATGTGAAGATCCTAAAAGGGAAAATGTAGACAGAGACCAGATTAGTTAGGGAACTTCAACAGAAATATGATAATTATTAAAACGAAATGTTTGCAAATACAAGGAATGCAGAAAAGCATCACAGGAGTAGTAATGAGCAATGCCTTTCTCAGGAGATTTAGTACATATGTCACAAAATAAAAAAATAAAAAACAGTAAACTTATTTCAATATGCAGTATCTAAATTGAAAGAAAAAAAAAACAAAACACTTGGGGAAACAGTGTAGATCATCCTAGAACTGTGGGTCAACATCACATGGTTTAATATATGTGTAGATGGAAGCCAAAATGATAAACAGGGACCACAAGGACAGAAACACTTGATGGGATATTGGTCAAAATTTTTCTAAATTTATAGACAGACACCATATTACAGATTCAAGAATATCAGATAACCACAAACATTACAAACAGAGAGAGGAAAGAGAGAATGAGAGGTATACAATTCTAAAACTGGTGAAATACCAATATTAAGTATTGAAGACAAGGAATAGCTTTGGATGATGCACTAATAACAGAGGAACAAGAATGCTAATTACAGCAGACTGGTCATCAAAACAATGTGAGCAAGATAGAATGATTTTAGAGAGGAAAGAAAAAGTGGAAAAAAAAAAATTTCTACACCCAGTGAAGAGCAATTAAATTCAAATTGTTCAGATAAGCAAAACAAGGAGAATTTATTTCCAGCATAACCAACCTTCAATAAATGATTAAAGGTATTTTTCAGAAAGAATGAATAATCTATATGTCAGAAACTTGAAGATATATAAACAGGGTGCAAAACAAATAAATGGTGGTGGGATTTAATATTTTATCATTTTAATTGCTTTATAAGGTAACCATTTAAAGCAATAATAATGATAATCAGGCCTTCCATTTTTATAAAATACATAAAAAATGTTGGATGAAAACCAGTAGGCAGGGGAAGAAAGGGAGGATTTGGGAATAGGCTGCCATAGTGTCCTTACACACATGAAGTGATGGAAGATATTTAGGGGCTGAGATGACTTTGAAATGCTTATTGTAGTTCTTACAGCAACCACTAAAAGTTAATACAACAGCAAGTAATAATTAAGTCAATAGGTATGACAAAAGATATCATAAAAATGCTCATTTAAACCAATAGACAGAAGAAACACTTGTCCAATATAAGTGATAGTGGCTGACTACAGGTGACAATGCCTGAATGAATTCCCTCAGAGTGTTATCATTTGGGTGGTCTTCATTTAATTCCAACATGTCAATGAGATCATGTCTATTGAAAATGTTCAAGCCTTTTATATTATTGTTAATTTTGTCTAAACTTCTCCCAGCTTTCTTCTCTACCAGGGATTGGGTCAAAGCCACAGCCTTCTGCAGTAATCCAAGCCATGTAGGCCAAGACCATCTGTAGATCCCTGGGGAGACTGATAGAGGTTTGCTCCCCTTCCTTCCCAGCCTGGGGTGGGGATGAAGTTGCAGGCATGGGCAGCAAACTAAGCCATTCAGATCAAAACTAACCACAGTTGCCTACAGAGACAGGTGTAGCACTGGAATCTTCCTCCTTTGACAAGTGTGGAGAAAGAGCCTCTGGCATGCCTAGCAATCTAAGCCATGTGGGCCCAAATCACCTGCCCAGTCCCCAAGAGGCTGTATGACTACTAGCCTATCTGCCCTTTCAGGAGTGGGGGTGGAACCACAGGCACCCAAAAATCTACTCCATGCAGGCTGAAAGTGCATGCAGTTGCCCAGAGAGGCTGGGTAAATACCAATCCCTCCTATCCTATAGGGGGGGTTGGAGCCACAGGAGTCCAGCAATGAAGACTATGCACACTGAAAGTGCATGCAGTTGGTCAGAGATCCTGGAGAATCACTGCCCCCTCCTATCCAGTCCTATGGAGTGGCAGGGATGGAGCCACAGATATTTGACTATTCAGTCTGTGTGGCCTGAAACTACCTGTAGTTGCCCTGAGAGGCTGAGGAAACACTGTCCCACTCCTTTCTCATCAGGGCTGTGGATGGAGCCACAGGTACCCAACAATCCTGTATGTGCTGGATGAAAGTTCCTGCAGTTGCTCCAAGAGGCTGGTGCAGTTCCCCCCAGCTTCCTCCCTGCTGGAGTTGGGGAAGGAGCCTAGGGAAGGCTGCAATCTTATCTGGGTAGAAAGAAGCCAGTTCCCACTGTCACTGTGATTTTCAATTAACCCTACTTCTCCTCATGCTGGGGGAAGAGTTAAAATGTATGCTGCTGCAAACTTAGCTTTTCCTAGGATTCTACTTTAGCCAGGTGAATTTACTAATCAGTAGCTGAAGTCAGTGCCCAAACACATCTTCTTCCTTTGTTTTGGGGAAATGTTGCTTCCAACTCCAGCCAGTGAATAGTTCCCAAGATGGCTTGCACTGCTAGCAGGGGGTGGGTACTGCCCTCCATGGTATGGAGTGCTCTACTAATGAATCTTCACAGCAGATGGGCAGCCTTCTCCTTCAATTCTTCCAAGGATGTTTTTCTTTTCACCTTGGCCCCAAAACAGGTGTTTTAGATAACTATGGGTGATTACTAACAACACTATAGGATGAGCTGTCTCTTGGAGCTCCTTATCTGCCACCATCTTGCCATCTCTGCTGCAGCTGTTTTTAAAAATATATTTTTTAATTATATTTGTGCAATCTGCTGCTCTCTATTCATTTTTTCCAGAAGAATCTTTACAATATATTTTATTTGGACTAATAATTTATCAATTATTTTTGTAATTTGGGCTTAAAGTTCTCCATATTATAGTTTTTCATGTATCCATGCCACATTTATTTGGTTTTCTTTATCTATGCATCTATCCCTCCAGCTCCACTATTCATTATTTTATCTAAAGAAAATTATTTAGCCCCACTCTTACTTTTCTTGTTCAGATTAAGTTGCCCAGAGACCACTGCTCTGTGTTCACATCCAGGAAAAGCCCTTGGTAGCTGTACAAGCTTTAGCAGGCCACTGGAAACTACCCAGGTGTTCTTCACCCTTATAATGCTCAAGTGAAGACCCAAAATCTAGACCCTAGAAGAACATATGTAGTGGATGAACCTCCTGGCTGAATTGGTATAATTGTTCTTATCCAGTGAAGGCCAATGATTATTCATAAGTGAGAAGAATCTGATTTCTTAGATCTGCTCTTATCCCCTGTGCAGATATGAGAATTTTCTTCATGCAATGCAACCTTCCCAGGACTCTGGCCTGATGGAAGTTCGTGTTTATCTTCAACTTTCCCAGCAATTCTTCCTCCCTCAGGATCCTCCTCTCCTCACCTGGAAGCAGGTTCTTGAATCTTTGTGTCCAAGTTTCTACCTTTACTTATCTCTTAGAATATACTGATCCTATGGAATAGCCTACCATATTGTTACTGCAAAATTAATTCATATGACTCCTGCAACAAGGTGTGGGAAATATATGTTGTGCCACTGCCCCTGCTTTCCTACTTCATGTAGAGGAGAGGGTTTTCCAGGCCTGAGCGGAAAACTGTTCCATAGGAAGAAGGCTGCAGGAATGGCCTGCCACTAACAAAGGGTAGAATGATGTGGATGACCTTATTTATGATGGAGTAGCATCCTCCTCCATGCTGGTCCCCCAGGGAATGGCCTCCAGGGGCTGGCATGTAGCACAACCTCAGTGTTACTCTTAGCATAGCAGGGTCTGGATTATTGGCTTCTTTTCTACTAATAAAAATGTCAGCCCTTATATTTGGACAAATCACTAGCATCTGAGCCTAAGGATCCTCATTTATGACATTAAATGATTTGCAGCTGATGGTATCTGAAGTACCATCTTTGAGCTGTCATTTCATAAATATTCCTCATCCTACAGTCAGAGCTCGGCATAGTGCACAGAACACTCAGGAGTTTCCACAGAACTGATTTCTGTGTCAAAGCATGAATCCAGTATTTCAAAATAGTTTACCAATTTCTCATGAGAGTATTCATGAAGGTTTAGGGCAGATCAGTAAAATTGAAAGCAGTAACATTCTTTTCAAAAAGAAAAAAATCTCACTCCTCTGCCAGTGTTGGAATGACTTTTCCTTGTTTCAGCATGAAAGAATGTAAGCAAAATGATAACTGGTTATGTTAACATAAATGGCATCCTAGACAACCATTGACCTTCTTAAATACATACATTACAGCGTATTGAAGAATCACTGTTTTGTTGAGTTTACTATATGAATTCACCAAATCTGAGGATAGAGTGGATGAACCTCCTGGCTGAATTTGTATGATTGTAGATTTATCAGGTCCCATATACCAAATGAATGTCAGCACTTATCTCTAACTAAATTTGCAACAAGAAAGAGAAACAGGTGTTAGGAAAATGGAAAATTAAATGAAAACTTGTATTTCCTAGGGTTGTGAGTTGCAGAAAGACTCAAGCTGTGGCAGCCTTGAGTTTCCAGTTCTGAAGCCTTCATTAGAGAGACCTAAGCAGCTCTCAATGGCAGGGGTTACCTTGAGGTCTCCCAACAGGAGGAACATCCTGAATCTATTCCTCAACAACTGGTGTTCTCTACAGATGCCAAATTTTGCAGGACATATATTTTCCCCTGAGCAGTTAGGTAAATCTCTGCTACTGTGATGGGAAAGCAGGAGATAGTGTGGG